>JBAGKK010339295.1:0-19309 GCA_037177015.1 Euceroptres primus
CAGCGGTAAAACTTACTTGACGCCCACTAGATGAATTCTAGACGAACCCTAAACAAGGTGACCCCCATAAAATTGTCTTAGACGTTCGCTAGACGAGCAGAGTCTAGAAAGTATCTAGTCGGGTGGAGACCCGACTGTAATTCTCTTGAAAACAAGCTAAGAAAGTGCGTTTATCGGCCTAGGCCGGTAAAAGTACCCCACCACCAATAATGACGTACTTTGCTGCTCCAAACTTAGAATTCTTAGTCGGTAATATTACCGCGGTAATATTCTCGTTCTTGGTAACATTACCGAGAAGGTAACGATAAAAAAAGTTATTACTCATTTTTTGAGAATTTATGAGAATTTTCTATTCTTCTTCATAATTTTAATTCTTATTTATAAAAACAAATTACTGCACTCAGTTATTCACTTATAATTGATATTTATTGTATTTAGCTTCCTAAGTTTTATAAAATTAATTATTATTATTAACTCTCACAGAAAATAATATGAAGACATGAGAATGACAACTCGTTAAAGACTATTTGAAGTTGGCCCCCCAAATAATAGTTAAAATAACCTAATTTAGGGCCCAACTTCAAATGGGCTTTACCGAGTTGTCATTCTTATGTCTTCATAGATTGTCTTAGATTTGAGGTTGGGGTGCCGTCGTTCCGGGCAACCTAACCTCAGATCTCAGACATACCGCATTTTCTTAAATTTACAATATTTTTTCCGACAAACTAATTCACAAAACTAATTAAAAATGTTCAATTACTTTATACATATTTTTATTTTTGTGTTTATAAATTTAAGTAATGTTTAAAAATGTTTAATTCTCATAAATTCTTATAAATTCTCATAATTTGGGTAAGTTACGGTAACGTTCTCGGTATCGTTATTCGTTACCCGATTTTAAATTACCGAGAATTTTAGAACTCTATCCAAACCCCGCCTGGAAAGCGAGGAAACCATACTTGTGTCACATAAAAATATTTTTACATGCAGTGGAGTTGTACACGAATCTAGCAATGAATTCAGGGATGCCCATTTCCCGAAAGTCCTCCACCAGAATCTGTGGGATGACGCTCGGGAAGGCTCCCTTTAAATCCAGAAAAAGACCGGCCGTGGCCTCTTTGTTAAAAAAGCCTTTCCAGAATTCTGTTGTCAGTATAGCCAAATTGCCAGCTCAAGATCTCCCCTTCCTGAATCCAAATTGAGAAGAGTATAAAATCAAGTTGTTTTCAAGATGCCAGATAAGTCTATTATATACAAGTTTTTCCATAAGTTTAAAAAGACAAGACATGAATTAAATGGGCAGAAATTTTTCAGGAGTCGATTTCGGAATGAAAATGACTAGAGAGTTATTCCATGAAGAGGGGAATAGCCCAGATATTATTATAGATTTTGAGAAGAATACATCTTGCCCCGATGTCGTAAGATATTGTACTCAACTTTATCCAGCCCGAGGGAAGATTTAGTTTTGAGTGAGGGTAGCGCTATTTCCAACTCCGCTTCAGAGAAAAGAGCCTCGAGAAATTCGTTGCTCCTAAAGTCTGCAGGAAAGTTGTCATAAAAAAAATTTTGGAGGACACAGTTCATCGATCAAAAAGTGCAAATTAGCTATGACTTCTCTGGCTGCCGAACACGAGACCACAGCTGGTTGAGTGAATCTATTTTTAAAATATTTTACAACTCTCCAAACTCTTGATATAGGAGTCATTCTATCCAATAAATGACAGAATTTCTTAAAAGAATTTCTTCGTGCTTGGTTAAAAGAGCGTTTGGCTTTCGTCTCTGCTCTCTTCATTTCTAAGTAATTTGGATATGTTTTGCTTCGCCTGTAGGCTCTGGTGGTTCGCTTCCTTTCAGCGATAGCTTGGTCGCACGTTTCGTCCCACCAAGGAGCTCTGGCACAAAACGTTTATTATTTGGGTGGTTAGAATTTTGATTAGAATGTCTAATAGGGGAGGGGGGTGGATAGGCAGAAGTAACTGCCTTGTCGATTCCTTCGATGAACCGATTATTACTAGAGAGAGGATCCTGGGATGTACAGGGAAAATTGTTTCATTGACTTTAACAAAACCAGATAAGTTATCAGAAAAGTTGGATCAATTAATTCTTTTAAGTTTATATTGTGCGAAAAAAAAGGTGAAATGGGAATGGACACTCCAAGTTTCCAGACTGTTTTCTAAGTTATTGTAGAGATTCTGGAGAAGTTGATTCCTTTTCTAAGGGCTAATCCGAGGCCGCCGCCTCTATTAGATAATCTGTCAGCTCTAATTAAATTTAAATTTTTAATTAATAAATTTTTTTCAGATTTAAGAAATGTTTCGCAAAGTAAAAGTATGTCATAGGCGTCAGAGATATTTTGAAAGTCTCCCTTCTTTTTCAATATTCCGCGACAATTCCACTGCACAATTCTTAATTTATTTATTTGTGCCATTTTTAAATTCTGGGTTTACATAATTTTTATTCAGATTCGCAGAGCCAGATTGCCCCGCTAACCCGTTTCTATTAAGAAAGTTATCTCTTTTCTCTACATTTGAGGAGATGTCAAAAGTTATAATGGAAGCGAGACCCGTGAGAGCCTCAATTAAGTTGCTGATTATGGATACAGCGTCCGCAGTGGGTCTACTATTCGATTGGCAGGATGGGGGATGCAAGGCAAAACCATTCGACAACGAGCTTTGAGTCCTTCCATTATTGTGAAAGGAGGAGAAATTAGGAGACGATCGAATGAGTTGCGATGTTTGTGGGGATTTTTTTGACTTCGATTTCGAAGAAGATTTAGGGCGCGAAGCTATCGTTTCAGAGTACGAACGATTTGGGATGGTGTAAGCATGATCGAGAAACGAGGGCGTGGGGACATAGTTTAAATGAGGATGATCAGAGAAGTTTACGAAGGAAGTGGGGTGACGAGAAGCAGGCCCATTTCTGGATTGTTTTTTAGGTCTGAGAACTGTTTTTGGATCATCATTTCTAGACAATTTTGGGAGGATGGAAGATGGTTTCCATTGCAATTGCAGCATTTAGGAGCACTATTCATGTTTAGACAGGGTTCCTGTTCGCTGTGGGTATGCGAACCACCACACTGTTTGCAACGAGCATTTGAAACGGCAGTTAATGTGTTCGTACCTAAGGCACTTCAGACACATTTTTACTTATGGGGTATACATCTGGACTGCTGATGCAGACTTGAAGATTGCAATCTTATCAGGAAGGGGGGAGATTACGATATCCGTAGCGACAAAGTTTTAATGTGGATTACTATAGGATTTTTTGCGAGAAACACGAATCTGAACTTTTGTTTTTAATTTACATAACTTCTGAATATAGATTTCGATGGGATTTTTTGCGAGAAACACGGATCTGAAACTTTTAAATAGATATCTCAAATAGCTTTTGAGATATCGATTTTTTATGTCAAAATTATTAACTTTTGTGTTTTATTTACTTCAACTTATAAGGAATTTTAAGGATAATTTGACTACCACTTTATAACGGAAATACTTGGGATAAATTAAAGCGAGACAGGGAATTACGACGAGACGAATGCACTCCCCCCCTTGTGTTGTCCTGTTCAGTTTAAAAAATCGATATCACTAAAACTATTCGAGATATCGATTTAAAACATTGAGATTCGTAAAGGGAGACAAGGGAATTACGACGAGACGAAGGCCCTCCCCCCCTTGTGTTATCACGTTTAGTTTAAAAAATTGATATCTCGAAAACTATTCGAGATTTCGATTTAAAACTTTCAGATTCGTGTTTCTCGCAAAAAAATCTTATACGAATCCGCATTAAAACTTTGTGATCACGGATATCGTAATCTTGCCAGGAAGGGATGTGCCTTCAAAGGTTATTTGGATTGAGGTGGAAGGGGTAGTTGATTTTGCGCCGGTATCTCTGTTAGTGACCTTCCTGATGATGGAGGTCCGACTGTGTGAAAGGAAGATGGCAGCGTTTCGATGCAGATGCTTCCTTTGTATCTTCGAGTAATTTCGGAATTTCCTTCGATTTCTGACATCTGGCCTCCGGCTATCACCAGAAGGAAGCCCTTGACACCACAAAATCCTCAAATAAAATTTTGAAAGGACATATTACTCTCAAGAGCATCTCAACCAACGGAAATCAGGTGGGTGTTCACGAGATCGCCGGCCTCAGGGCCAGCGTGAATTCTTAGTATGGGGTCACGTAGTGACCTATCTCTTTCTGACTCTGAAGTATATATAAATTTAGAAAACTTCAATTCCAATCGCGATGGAATTAAACATGGTTCCAAACCAACTATCTACGGACACAACGAACAATATGGACCTTGAGCCCTCTCCTAACACTAACGACTGCCCTCTCACCGAAACAGACAACGGGTCGTCGCGATTCTCTGGTCGGGCCCGTATCAAGAGACCCACGGATGAAAATCGAGAACCTCTTCTTAACTCGCTATCGGTTGGGAAAATTCTCCACAAAAATTTTAAAGATGAAATCTTCGACTGCAAGAAGAAAGGCCCCTTCAGAACCACAGTCCTCTGCAAATTTGCTGCTGGTGCCAATTCAATTGTACAAAACTTGGATAAGATCACTTGCAAACTGAAAGCATTCATCCCTAATTTCAGGGTGATGCGATTAGGCATAGTGAGAAACATTCCGTTAGACCTCTCTATGGAGGAACTGAGAGAGCACACTAACAGTCTGATTCCTATTATTCAAGCAAAAAGATTTGATCGTAAATATCAACAGGGCAGGATTCTCCCAACTTCCACCGTCCTCCTAACTTTTGATGGACAAAACCTACCACAAGAAATAAAAATTTTCTTCAATCGCTGCTTAGTGATTCCCTATTTTTCTCAACCAAAAATCTGCTTTGGGTGCTACAGACACGGTCACGTTAAGTCTTTGTGTAAAAACCCTCGCTGCTTGAACTGTGAAGAGAAACCACGAAGGAAATCAACCATGCACAAAACTAACTAGCCCTCCTGTATAACTGAATTGCCAAGGTCCTCACTGGGCCAGCGTCAGAAAATGCCTGAAATATCTGGAAGAACTTGAGATAAGAAAAATCTCTGCTCATCGAAATATAAGCATCAAATCCGCTGCTTGCCTCTGTAAGAAAGAAAAATCTAATTCAATGAACTACCTCAGTCATATCTTCTACCTCCAACCTGAAGATAGTCAAAACCAACCCCTGGCCCACTTTAATTTCTCAAATTTGCCTACCCTAGGTGAAGTCAATCTTGACTCTATATCAACGATTCCAAATTCTAAGACTTCTAGAACAGGTTATAACCTCGCAGTGAATAATTCACCCCATCCCTCTCACCACGGAACACGCCTCCACCACTTACTCTTCCTTCTTCTAAAAAAAAGCTAATCATACCAATCATGCTCCCTAATCTTTCGCTCATCTCTACACTAGAGACCCAAGCCCCTTTGAAAACGGAGTCTGCCTCCAAGATCGCACCCCTAACTCTACTTTTACTACCACTACTCATTCCAGTACCCATTCCACTACTTATGTGAATCCTCAAAATCTTATGAATATGATTTCCTCCTTAATGGACATTTTACAACGATTTGCTTCTCTCCTTTCGCTCTTAAACCGACCAATTAAACAATACCATAAACAATATAAATGACCTCTCTCTCTCTCTTTCTCTCTCTCTAAAAAATAGGTACCTAGTTCTTACACTAAACGTAATGATAACTGACTAGAAATATAACTAACCACTCCCAAACACGAATTCATTCATCCATCTCTTACATTAAACCAACACATGGGCAATCTAAAAAAAAGTAAGAATTGTACATTGAAACTGCAGAGGTAATCTTAAAAATGAGTTTTCCATAATTACAACGTCATTCTGCTGAATGAAACTTGGCTGAAAACAAAAAATAATATTTTTCTTAAAAAATTTACTATTATAGGAAATAATCGCTTCAATAATTTTGGAGGAGGTCTACTAATTGCAATCAGAAATGATATCCCCTTCTCTTCCATTACACCCTATGAAATCTCCGACCTTTTCGAATCGATAGAAATTTCCATTCCAACCAACTAGGGAGAACGCTATAAACTGGAATAATTTCTTTGAGTTTTACACTTACCGTTCTTCTGACCGTTCTTCTTAAGCATACTAAATGACTGCTCTTCCACTCGTTTTAACCGCCCTGACCAAGCTAAATCAGCTATGGATTTGACCATAGTTTCTAACAATGTTGTCCCCCTCAGTTCATGAAAAATTGAACAAGATAAGATGGTTAGTGATCACTTTCCTATATCCTTGAAGCCAAGAAATTTGATAATATTACAATTGAGAGTTCTCCTTTTTCTCCCCTCGAAGCATATGTCTTTTCGAAACAATTGACGAAACTCTCCATAAAGCAGGTCAAAAAATTGCAAATAAACCTAAAAGAGACTTCCCGAATTCCCGCCCATGGTGGGATTTTGACAGACTTAACCAAAGTTGGTAAAACAAACTGAAGGAAACAGTCAACGTATCGATTACTTTCTTTTTTTAAATTTAAAATTCAACACAAATTCCATACCTCAAGTAATAGAAGGAGAGCTAGCTACATAAAAAAGCTTGTTATCACTACATGTCTGATTCTTTCGCAAAAGGATCTTTTTGGATAGCCAAGTTCAAATCGTCATGTCTACCAGCGCGATCCCGTGGCTTAAAGCGGGGGCGGGGCTCAAATGGGTCAAATTTCGATATTAAAAATTTTATAAGATACATGGGTTATAATTTCGAAAGTAGCTTTTATTTATTGTTAAGAAACGTGGAAAATTATTGGAAAACAGTTTGCTAGTGGCGAAAGTGCCGGCAGACAGCGCGAAAGTGGCGTTAGATTTTGAAATGAAAAATTCATCATATACATGCATGCCGATTGATTGAATGTTATATTTATATACTAAGAAAGCCATATGCAAAATGGCAGACAAAAATCATAGCTAAAGCCGCGGCAGACAGTTATCAAAAGCGGGCTGTTTCTCGAGCGCTTTCAGCAAACGCTCGCCGCGTTTTCAATTTAAGTATAAATAATTAAATGTAAGTATAAAAAATTCTTTTATTATTATTATTATTATTTATTCCGATGTGAATTAATTTGTATAGATTGATTAGTATTTTCAATGCAATAAAACTTTAAAAATTGTATGAGTCGGATATAAATAGCGGAGCCGAATAGCATATAAGCTATCACTTTTTGTTATACAATAAAAATATAAATATATGTAATCTATTAATCTAATATGTAATCTAATAATCTATAAATATACATAATTATAATCTAATCAATCACCTATAAGCTATCACTTTTTTTATACAATAAAAATATAAATATATGTAATCCGGAGTTTTGGAATTCACTGAACTTTATTATAACAATGACCTCTTACTTCTATTGTACAGACAACATCTGCTTCTTGTCTTCCCTTTACAAATCGGTCCCCTATTGCCCGCTTTCTCTTTCGGAATTCTATGAGTCATCCTCTTTCCAAGCTAAAATTTTTGAACGCGTAGTCGTTCCCGGACGCTGTACTGACCGTTTAAATGAAAATTGTGATTAAAACAACAATAATATTAACAACAAAATTGACGAATTTCAATTTTATTTATTTATTTTACTATAAACTTTTAATAGTTTTGTTGCATTGAAAATACTAATAAATCTATACAAAATAATTCACATCGGCATAAATAATAATAATAATAAAAGAATTTTCTATACTTACATTTAATTATTTATGCTTAAATTGAAAACGCGGCGAGCGTTCGCTGAAAGCGCTCGAGCAACAGCGCGCTTTTGAATGAATTTTTCATTTCAAAATCTTACGCCACTTTCGCGCTGTCTGCCGGCACTTTCGCCACTAGCAAACTGTCTGCCAAAAATTTTCCGCGTTTCTTAACAATAAATAAAAGCTACTTTCATAATTATAACCCTTGTATCTTATAAAATTTTTAATATCGAAATTTGACCCATTTGACCGGACGCCCCTGCTTTAAGCCACGGGATCGCGCTGGCAGACATGACGATTTGAATTTGGCTACCCAAAAGGATCATTTTGCAAAAGAATCAACCATGTAGCGATAAAACGCTTTTTTATATAGCCAGCTCTTAAACTATAAGTATAATGAGTCACTAATTTCAATCAATTTCGAAATAATTTCAGGGTTGCTACAAACCAGGGGAAGTAGAGACAAATCTGAAAGAGTCAGGGAATTTTTTTTATTCAACAAATTAGAATTATAAGTCAATCATTAAAATTATAATTAAACAATTATAATTATATAATTTGATTTATTTTTGCCGTTTTTTAGTATATTACATAAATTTTAATTGTTTTTGGCCTTTTACGGCTATTAATACAAATTTTATTTCATCAGAGGAGAGTCAGTTTATGCAGATATCTGCTATATCGATCTCTTGATGAAAATTCTTTTTATAAACTAATTTTAAAACGCGAAAAGTAAGTTCACAAAAATATCACTTCGAGCCGGATTTGAACCGACACCTCCTCTTCTCATGAGAGGTGCTTTAACCAAGTTTCAAAAATTTTCACTTGTGTGCTGCGATAGCTGAATTGTTTAAAGCACCTCTCCTGAGAAGAGGAGGTGTCGGTTCAAAACCGGCTCGCAGTGATATTTTTGTGAACTTGTTTTTCGCGTTTTAAAGTTAGTTTATAAAAAAATTTTTCATCAAGAGATCGATATAGCAGATATCTGCATAAACTGACTCTCCTCTGATGAAATAAAATTTGTATTAATAGCCGTAAAAGGCCAAAAAAAATTAAAATTTTTATAATTATATAATTACAATATTATAAAATTATAATTACAATTATAATGTCAGATAACGGTCAGAGAAAATGGAAAATTGGTTAGGAAAAAGTCAAGGAATTTTGAAATTGGGATGTTATAGCAACTGTGAACTTCTACAAATAAAATTAGAAACCATTTTTCTCATGCTAACATTATAAACATTAAAGTTAGTCTTTTTTAGATTCCAGGACATAAAGGCCTCTTTAAAAACAAAGTTGCTGATAAACTCACCAAACTAGCACTAACCAATGGTAACCTTTTAGAGTGTAGAATACCTCACGCAGAGCTCTATAAATCAATTTCGATCAAACTAAACGAGATTTCCAGTGCTGACTTAAAAAGAGACAGCTACCGCAGGAGAGTGGGTCTCTATTACTTTGGTAACTTCTTTTCGAATTCTCCTAAACCGTGGTTTCTTGAATCAAATTTAAATAAAAGAAGTGATATTGTTAATATCTCTTGGCTTAGAAGCAACTACTATGCTCTTCCTGGCAGTCTAGCCAAAAAGAGCCTTGTTGACTCAGATGAATGCCCTGATGGGAACTTCAATGAAGATATCAACCACGTCCTATGGGCATGTCCCAGATTCCAGGATCACAGAAGCAGTCTTGAAAAATCCCTTATAAAAATGAAAAAAATCCCTCCAATCTGTGCGGAGAGCTTCCTGTCTGACCCCAATGGCCCAGTTTGTTATCAAATAATCAAATTTCTTAAAAATACTGGTCTATTGATATAATTTCTCTTTTTCACTTTCTCAACTTGTTATTCTCGATCAATTCGAATATAGAGTCCGGATCCGCCAGGCCAAGAATGCTGTCGATCCAGGAAGGGTAGAAGCAATAATGATCAACATTTGAACATCGTAATTATGTTTATTTAGTGAACTAGATTCAAGCTCCCGCATTTGCCTGTATCCAAACAACTTGTGTCTGAACACAGCTCGGTCGGAAAAACCTCTTGAGAAAAAAACTCCGGGAGGAGCCAAGATAATTAAAAATTATAAATTATATTCATTATGGCACGTCAGCTCAGTAGGAAGCACGTCCAAAAAAAACTGCGCATCGCCCGGCATTTGCCGATCACAAATACGTTCAAAAAACCCACGTGCTCGCCCGAGCTTCTGCCCACACGAACACACACAAAAAACACACGCACCGCCCAGCAATTGCCGATCACGAATACGTTCAAAAAGCCCATGCGTTCGCTGGTATTCCAGAATATATCAGAGCGTTCGAAAAGTAAGACATCTTCATGTCAGAAGGAAACTTTAAAAACTTCCACAGCTTTCCTCAGCCCTCCTTCTCCTCCTACTCCCTCTCTGGCAGTTCTTGGCTTTCAGAATTCTACCTGAAACATAAACTTTCTCCACCCTTCTAACATGATCTAATGGGCCCAAGACCCCAATCTCTAAGAAATCAAATTTAACACAATTAATAAACGAACTAACTAACTAATAACGCAAACAAAATACTCAGAACAAACTAAATAACGCATTCTAACTTTAAATTTGACTTTACTCCTTTAGGTTTAATAACATTGGCAACATTCTCCTCCCGTACGGCGACTCACTAGCTGCTACCATCATTCTTTGTTGCCAATGCTATGATTTTTATAGCAGGCCTTCTCATAACTCCCTGATTAGTTCGCACGTCCAGCACGCGGATTCGCCCATTCTTCCCTGGGAATGTCGACTCGATAATTCCTTTTGGCCAAAAATTTCGAGGTAAGATGTTATCGACTATAATCACCACGTCATTTATTTTTAATGGGGTCGATTCGCTTGTCCATCGCTTTCTCGGTAGCAAGGTCGGTAAATACTCGCGCATCCATCTTTCCCAGAACATGTCTGACAAACGTTGGGCTACCCTCCATTGATTTCTTGAACATAGGTCTGAGTTTTCAAACCGGCCTGGAACTGCAATTCCGGATGAAGTTCCGATTTAAAAGTGATTGGGCGTCAGTGTCTCAACGTCACGATGATCAACTGAAACGTGTGTCAGCGGCCTGCTATTTATGGTATGTTCCGCCTCTACCATCAAGGTAGCTAAGGTTTCCTCCTTAGGTGCCTTTTCCCATAGAGTGGCGGCTAAGGCAATTTTAACGCTCCGTATAAGCCTTTCCCATCCGCCCCCCATATGAGGTGTTGATGGTGGAATAAAATGCTAACGCATATTCTGATTTGTAGCATGATCATGAATTCGGCTATTGTCTAGCTGTGCGACAGCCCTTTTCAACTCTGCAAAGGCTCCGTGCAGATTCGTTCCGTTATCGGAATACATATCCGAGGGACTACCTCGTCGAGCAGCCATTCGTCTTATTGCCATGATAGCTGAATCGGTCGTTAAAGAAGCAACCGATATAGATGTATGGCTAGTGACGTCAAACAAGTAAATATCATACCCCTTTCGTTTTTCATGACGTCTTCTAATTGTAACCGACATTGGACCAAAGTAATCCATTCCACAATGGGTAAATGGACGCTGGTGGTGAGCTAATTGAGCCGCTGATAAGTCGCCCATTCGCGGTATCTCGGGTTTTGCTCGACGAATACGGCACATCTGGCAGTGAGTAGCTACTGATCTCACAGTCGTGCGCAAGTTGACTATCCAGTATCGTTGCCTCAGCTCGTTCACTATCATCTCTGTACCGTTGTGGACTGCTCGATCATGGTAGTATTGAACCAATAATTTTGTGTGGACGTGTTTACCATCTAAAATAGGGGGCGATGCAGTGATACTTCTGTTGCAGCATTGGTACGTCCCGTTACTACCAATATTCCTTAATTACCAATGTCTGGTGAAAGTGCGCATAATCTGCTCTCTCTTGGCAACGATTTTTTTCTACGAAGTGTATCCAGTTCTGAGCCAAAACTGTCCTGTTGAGCTCTTTGTATCCATGCTCGTTCTGCCTCATCGAGTTTTTCCTGATGCACTTGTGGGTTGAATTTCCTAACCCAAACGTCCGGTGCTAAAAGGACACGAGTTCTGCTTCGTATCAAGCAAAGCCATTTTGTAAAATGTCGAATATCTGGTAATACATTGAAATGATCTTCGTAAGTCGTGGCGACGAATTCCTACTTCCATTCTTCCTCTGGTTCCCTTGCACTTTGAATCTCTGGTTGGGATGGCGAGTGAAGTTCATCTTCAATTAAAAAAACTGCTCCTGCTCTCTATGTCTCCAATTTTTGTCCGACTGGACCAAGGTCCCTAGTTGCGGCATCTGCCGGGTTTTCGGAGGAAGGCACCCAATTCCACTCCTTTACCTCTGTTAACTCATCGATTTCGCCGAGGTGGTGGGGCACGAAAGTCTTATAGCCCAAGGATCCGAACGAATCCAACGCAAAAGGATAACTGAGTTTGTCCAAAACATACGTCGTGATACTTGGAAATGATGTTCGTCGACTATGGTTTTGGCCAATCTACTGGCCATAAGAGCGGCTTGCAGTTCCATTCTAGGAATTGACTGCGGTTTTATTGGTGCTACTCTACATTTTCCTGTGATGAAGCTAACAACGACGCGTTCATCAGCATATCGAAGTCTCCAATATCCTACCGCGGAGTAGGCTGTCTCACTGGCATCGCAGAACAGATGTAACTCCCTAATAGGACGTTTCGTAGAGTATGAGTAACAGCGTGGTATCTCATAACGTTCAAGAGACTGTAAATCATTAATCCACTGCTTCCATCGCTCGAACTCTTTGTCCTTTAGCTGCTGGTCCCATCCTATGCGACTTTGCCATACAGCCTGAAGTTGAATTTTGCTGCAAACCGTGAAAGGATGTAAGTAACCAAGGGGGTCAAATATGGACATACTTATCCGGAGCATTATTCGCTTTGTCAGCCTTCTGCCCTCGGTTATCTCTTCAGGTATCTGATTCAAACCCACATTAAATGAAAATGTGTCAGTAACAGGATTCCATTTCAGTCCTAGAGTCTTTCCTATCGGTTGTTGATCGAAGGCAAGGTCAACTATTCCTGGTGCCCGATTTTCTTTCGGGACGGTTTCCAGCACATTTGAACTATTACTTGTCCATCTACGAATTTAGAATCCCCCTCGACGGTTTATTTCAGTGACTTCTTTAATCAATTTAATTTCTTCCTGTCGCATTAAGTTCCGATAATTTGTTTATACGCGAGAGCTCAAGAACGGTCAAAATTGGCCGTTTTTTTCAATTGCTAATAATTAATGCAGTTTTCATCGGAAGTACTTGTAATTCAAGATTTTCAAAGCTTTTTGTACTCTTAATAAGCGGTTAAAATTTTAACTCCAAAGCTTCATTAGTTTGTCGTTAGCGGAATTTGTTATCTAAAAAGATGCTGTTTTCAATTCATTTTTCCCAAGCTCACAAGCGTCGTAAGCTTCGATCAAGTACATTAATAGTTGTATTTTCACATGCATTTACGGAGAATATAATTTTTTAAACTTAATTTGTTTAAAAATGACTTTGAAGAAAACTTAATATGTTTTAAATTGTTAAGATAGGTAATTGTTATAAAATGTAATAGTAATCTCTTTAGTTTAGTCAGTACTATTATTCTTCGCATTTTAAAAAAAAATCGTTATTCTGCGTTGATTAGAAGCTTAGATAATTTTTTTTTTAAATCGCTGTGACGTTAATTATTAATATTAAAAGCCGCAATTTGGAGAGAGTATACATTAAAAGCTATATTTTCATGTCCTACATTAACATTATTATGAATTCAACTATTTAACTGCAAAAAAGAAGATATCGGCGACGCGTTCTATTACTCGATCTAGCGAACGAGTTAGAGAGCGAGGCGGCGCATGCGCGCCGCGCGCCGTGGTTGCGCGCAGAAAACTGATCGAGCGTTTTCAAATCGATGGAGCTGGAAAAATTGGCCATATCTCGGTTAATAATGAACGTATCGAGATGATTCTTTTTTTAATTTGGGATAGCTCGAAAAATCATGAGCATTGAAGCTATTATATTAACGAAATTAACATTATTTCAACCCGAAATTTGCAAAAAATTTGTTTTTTGAATTTTACAACACTTATATTTATCTGATATTTGTAAAATGTTTACTCGATCTTCTTGTGTACTTAAATTTTTATAGTAAATAAGACGTCCGTTCTTTGGCAGAGATGAAATCATTAAATGTTAATTATTAAATGTAAATATTAAATCATTAAAAATAATACTAAAAAGTAATCAAGTAAGGTCTAATCAATAGAATGGAGGAAAGGGGTAAATATTAAATTATACACATTATATACATTTCATATTATATTTGATTACCCACTAAATCTTTTAATAATTTCTAAGTATTATTTTTACTGTGGCAATATAATAATTTCATCTCTGCCTAAATTTCGGGTCGAAATAATGTTAATTCCGTTAATATAATAGCTTCAATGCTCATGATTCTTCGAGCTATCCCAAATTAAAAAAAGAAACATCTCGATACGTTCTAACTCGTTCACTAGATCCAGTAATAGAACGCGTCGCCGATATCTTCTTTTTTGCAGTTAAATAGTTTAATTCATATTAATGTTAATGTATGACATGAAAATTTAGCTCTTAATGTATACTCTCTCCAAGTTGCGGCTCTTAATACTAATAATTAACGTCACAGCGATTTAAAAAAAAATTATCTAAGCTTCTAATCAACGTAGAGTAACGATTTTTTTAAAAAATGCGAAGAGTAATAGTACTAACTAAACTAAAGAGATCACTATTTAATTTTATAACAATTACCTATCTTAACAATTTAAAACATATTAAGTTTTTTTCAAAGTCATTTTTAAACAAATTAAATTTAAAAAATTATATTCTCCGTAAGTTCATGTAAAAATACAACTATCAAGGTACAAAAGCAACTCTTGATCGAAGCTTACGACGCTTGTGAGCTTGGAAAAAATGAATTGAAAACAGCATCTTTTTAGATAACAAATTCCGCTAACGACAAACTAATGAAGCTTTCGAGCTAAAATTTTAACCGCTTATTAAGGGTACAAAAGGCTTTAAAACTCCTGAATTACTAGCATCTCCGATTAGAACTGCATTAATTTTTAGCAATTGAAAACAAACGGCCAATTTTGACAGTTTTTGAGCTCTCGCGAATAAACAAATTATCGGAACTCAATGCGACTTATCTTATTTTACAGGTTTTTTTAATACCTACATTTTTTATATAAACTTTTTTTCGCTATTAATAACAGTTTTTTCACACGAGTCAATTAACCACTTTCCATAATCAGGACATGTTAATAAATTGTCGTTTCGACACGCCTTTTTAAAGTTTGCGGTCCCGTCGAAAACCTGCCGCATTCTATCCAGCTGATTAGGATTAAATGTGCCAAAATGCGGTAAATACGACGTCTTTCCAATCGTCGCTTCCGGGACCTTTTCATTCCTCTCTCCCCCGGAAGTATTGACTTTTATTGCATAGCCACTATTTACTAGGTTGTTCATTTGTTTACAGTATTCCTCTTTAAATTTTGCGTTCTTATCCATTTTCCTCTCTATATAAACTAAGCGATTGAAAGCCATTTGTCGATTGTCAGGTAATCGAAACGGTAATCATCCTTCCAGAGTAGAGGGGCCTCCCAGCGGCATCCAATTCGTCGTGTATTCTCTTCCAATATTTGCTTAGCCTTTTCCACCAATACGTTCTTACGGTCCCGACGCAGTATTCCGATTGCTTTAAAACGAAAATGGGCTTTAACTAATTCGTTTAAAGAAAGTTCCCCTTTTCCCTGGGTTATATCCGGATTTAAACTTTCATTTACATCATCACGTTTCAACAACATTACGGCCGATGAGTTATCATGGGAATCAAAACCGATACAACCGCGGATTACCCAGCCTAAAGAAGTTAGAGATGCAACTGGGGCCTGGCGTCCGGCAGCACGAATCTTCCTCGAAATCGCCAGGTCTCAATGATCCTGACCCAGCAAAATGACAGGAGACGCCCTTTCATAGTTGCCTACCCGTATGTTTGCCAGGTGTTCATAGTTTCGGATTTCCCTCTTATCGAGTTTCTGTTCTGGTAGCATTAATCCCCTAACAGTACGCACATTCTCGAGTGAATGTGTTGTTTCGGAATATACTCCCTTTATTTGTAGAGCAACGCGCTCGCTTAATAGGTCCGTAGTTTCTATATTCTCGACTCCTTTACGTGTCAGGGCATCTCGTTCTCCTGATAGGGTGATTAGTTTCGCCCTATCAGTAAGTTTCACCCTGATTTAGTAATGAAATCGTTGAACCCTCATCAAGCAACGCATATGTAGAGAGCTGCGCAGAATAACCCATTAATATGACTGGAGTAATCTTCAGCAGCACTCTTGGTTTTGCCAGTCACAATTCAGGGTCCTTTCTCGCGCTTTCCTGATCTTGATTGGGTGAAGGAGGCTCAGCTACCCCCTTCTTCGCAACATCCGTTGTTCGGTTATGATTGTGCAAAAGCTCGTGAAAACGTCGTGTACATCCATTATGTTTACACGAGGTAACTTCGCAATTGACGCTCCTATGAATACCGGTTAGGCAACGGTAACATAACCGCTGTTTGTTTACACAAGTCCAGGCAAAGTTATTTATGATAACTTTGCCTTGAATTTGCCTTGTCATCATTCCCTGACATTTTAGATGTTCCGGTAAGTGGGACTGTCCCAGCCTTGCAAGCCATCTCAGCTTCACTATATAAGAATCTTGAGAGAGACACCAATCGAGGTTCGTTTTTAGGGGTTTCCTGAACAAAACTATTGTAATGGTAAATAATGTCCACCGGTAGTTTCTGTATGATGCAGGTACACAGATCTGGATTATGAAGGTATCCAATATGATTTATAGCCTCCATGGCCGCTACGCAATTTCTGACCTTCGTTCTTAGATTCATAATATCTATTTGGTTTGCATTGATTGCTGGTAGTTCTCTGACCCCTTTTATTATTTTGTGGACGATCATATCTGGATTCCTAACCTGTAATTCAAGGCGTTCCATTATCTGCTTAACACCCGCACCAGATATCATCAAGGCTGCCACCGCCTCCTTAGCCTTTCCTTGTAGACATTTGTCATAATCGAGACACGTTTTCTGCATCTGTGTAACCTCCTAAGTCCGTGGATTGCTCAAAGGCGCGCTTAAATCGTATCCATTCTAAGCCGTCTCCGTCGAAGGTTGGCAGTTCCTTTATTGCGGTTAAACGGTTCAAAAGCCGATCCGTCACGACAGTACCCGAACCTGATTGGCGACGAAACTCGTTCATATTCTGAGTCAACACATTTACTAGTCGGACAATATTGTCAGGTATACGGCCCGCGCTATTCATATCTCTATAACCACGCCTATCATGTGATTCATTATAATTTAAGGCTGGCTGGTTGCCAGAATTCTCTAACCAAGACGAAACACTACGAACAATACTTCGTCGTCTTGATAACGCAACTGATGCTTGGCTTCCAGAGGTTCTCCCTTCCATCAAGTTTTCTCTCTCTAGTCGCAATCGCTCATCAATAAGGTTTAACTCAACTCTAGCCTTCTCCTCTATAGCTCGTCTCTAAATTCTGGCTGTCTCTTCAAATGCGAGCAAGTCTAATTCCAGACTTCTTGCATTGGCGCTAACCTCAGAAGTATCGGAAGCATCACCGGGTACATTTCCCAATGAATTATCCCTTCCCATCACAAGAGGAGCTTGATGCGATATCGCGAATCTCGGAAGTTTTGATCTAATCGTAACGTGTTGATCCCAAAACTCATTGCGTCTTTTTGACGGGCGAGAAGCTACTCCCGGCTTTGATTGCGTACTGATCACGTACCTGTCTATTGTCCTCAGATCGCTAACATTCGATGCGCAAAAATTACGATCAATGGAATCATTTTGTGTACTCACCGCATCGCGACCTCTTATGTTACCAACAAGCAAAACCGTCATTGGATCCAGCTCGAAGGACCATGTTATTCTCGACCAATCCGAATATAGAGTCCGGATCCGCCAGGCCAAGAATGTTGTCGATCCAGGAAAGGTAGAAGCAATAATGATCAACATTTGAACATCGTAATTATGTTTATTAAGTGAACTAGATACAAGCTCCCGCATTTGCCTCTATCCAAACAACTTGTGTCTGAACACAGCTCGGTCGGAAAAACCTCTTGAGAAAAAAACCCGGGGAGGAGCCAAGGTAATTTAAAATTAAAAATTATATTCATTCTGGCACGTCAGCTCGGTAGGAAGCACGTCCAAAAAAAACTGCGCATCGCCCGGCATTTGCCGATCACGAATACGTTCAAAAAGCCCATGTGTTCGCTGGTATTCCAGTATATATCAGAGCGTTCGAAAAGTAAGACATCTTCATGTCACAAGGAAACTTTAAAAACTGCCACAGCTCTCCTCAGCCCTCCTTCTCCTCCTACTCCCTCTCTCGCAGTTCTTGGCTTTCAGAATTCTACTTGGAACATAAACTTTCTCCACCCTTCTAACATGATCTAATGAGCCCAAGACCCCAATCTCTTAGAAATTAAATGTAACACAATCAATAAACGAACGAACTAACTAATAACGCAAACAAAATACTCACAACAAACTAAATAATGCATTCTAACTTTAAATTTGACTTTACCCCTTTAGGTTTAATAACATTGGCAACACAACTGTTAGTTCATGCTTACTATCTATGCTTACTCTTACACATACTTGATGCTTTGAAGCCTCATGCTTTGCGGCACGTGAACCCCACAGCTATGACAAAACCCTTCAATTACAATCATATGCTTTTGAACATTTCCGCCTTATACAAGCTACACACCTACCGCTCCATCTATAGTCTACTCAGATAGTATCGACGCCTTTAGTACAGAACCAACTAATAGCAATGTCCGGATAGATCTCGCTCTTACCAGCAGGAGAACCTTGGTGGAACAAGAGGATCTCCCGATAGACCTAGAGCTAAAGAAAGTAACCCCTAAAAAACAAGAACAAGTTGTTATACGTCCGATGGTGGTATATTGCGAGCGAATTAACAATTTTCTACGATAGTAGAAGCCTATTAATTAATTATGTTAATTCCCTCGCTTTAAAATACTTGTTCATCGAAATATAGGATTTTATCGAGACCTTCTATGGGGAATGTGGCCCGCGCATTGGAAAAACTGGTTTAACGTTCTAGCCGACTTCGTGTTCTCTCTCTCATCTTCGTGGAAAACCCAGACTGACCGTAAGAGGACTGTGTACTAACCTGGGAACACCGAGAAAAGTGTGTTTAGTAGAAGTCTATTTTCGCTTACACTATGAAACGAAATGCTTATTTTTTAGTATATCTAAGTTAAGACAGAAATAAACTATGCTTTTTGTTTTGAATTTTTTTAAAATTAGTTGTTTAAGTAATAAATATCACGGTCTGAACTTAGCCCGACTTTGAAGACTGATATCGGCAATAAAGTGGACCCTTGACCATTCATCCACCTCTTAAGGGTATTGGATAAACGACTTTGAAAATGGCCGAATGGCTCTGAAATTCGTCGAAGTCCAAACCCCCAATTTTT
>JBAGKK010339501.1:2649-19306 GCA_037177015.1 Euceroptres primus
CAATATATTTCCCAGTTGGAAGCAAATATACCAATATATTTCCCAGTTGGAAGCAAATATACCAATATATTTCCCAGCTGAAAGCAAATATACCAATATATTTCCAAGTTGGAAGCAAATATACCAATATATTTCCCAGTTGGAAGCAAATATACCAATATATTTCCCAGTTGAAAGAAAATATATCAATTTATTGTCCAGGTGGAAGTAAATATATCAATTTATTGTCCAGGTGGAAGTAAATATATCAATTTATTGTCCAGCTGGAAGTAAATATATCAATTTATTGTTCAGTTGGAAGTAAATATATCAATTTATTTTTCAGTTGAAAGTAAATATATCAATATATTGTCTGATCAATATATTTGATCCAGCTGGAAGTAAATGTATCAATGTGTGGTCCACCTGGAGGCAAATGTATCAATATATTGTTCAGTTAGAAGCAAACACATAATTGAATTGTCTAGTTGGAAGCAAATATACATTGTCGAGTTGGAAGCAAATGTATCAATAATTTCCCAGCTAGACACAAATACAAATATATCAATACATTTCCTAGGCGGAAGCAAATTTATCAAAATGATGTCCAGTTGGAAGCAAATATATCCATATATTGACCAGTTTGGAGCAAATATACAAATATGTGTCCAATTGGAAGTAAATATACTAATGCATTGTCCAATTGGAAGTAAATATACTAATGCATTGTCCAATTGGAAGTAAATATACTAATGCATTGTCCAATTGGTAGTAAATATACGAATGCATTGTCCAATTGGAAGTAAACATATAAATTAATTGACCAATTGGAAGAAAATACATGAATACATTGTCCAATTGGAAGCGAATATATAAATACATTGCCCAATTGGAAGCAAGTACATTGGCACATTGTCCAAATGGAAGCAAGTGTATGAACACATTGTCCAGTTGGAAACAAGTGTATGCATGCCTTGTGCAGTTGGAAGCAAATACGTCAATACATTTCCCAGCTGGAAGAAAATTTATCAAAAAATTTCCAGCTTGTAGCAAATGTATTAATACATTTTTCCAGCTGGAAGCAAACGTTTCAATAATTTTTCAGCTGGTAGCAAATGCATCAATATATTTTCAATTGGAAGAAACTTTATCAAAATATTGTCCAGTTAGAAGCAAATATATCTGTACATTTTCCAGATGGAAGCAAGTTTATCAAAACATTCTCCAGATGGAAACAAATTTATTCATTTATTTTCCAGTGGGAAACAAATCATTCATAGGTTTTCCAGTTAGAATTAAATTTATTCGCCTATTTTCCAATTAGAAGCAAACATATGTTCATGTATTACCGAGTTGGAAGCATCTGACTTTTAATTTGTTCCAATTGGAACGATGTTTTTTCATATTTTGCAGTTGGAGACATTCAGTTGTGAAATTCGAAAAAGGAAAGTGTCACAAATCAGAAGCATAATTTCAAATCAAAATTGGGAAGTTTTCCAATTGGACGCACCAATTTTCAAAAGCTCTCTAGCTGGAAGCATCCAACTTTGAAGGTTTTCCGGTTTAAATCATCCAACTTTTAATTAATTCCAATTGAGGAAGTTGAGTTTCAATATTTTACAGTTAGAAGCATTCAGTTGGAAAACTTTTGAAAATAAAAAATTTTCTTACTAATGTCCAGTCCGGAGCAGAATTTCTCTATGCTTTTATTCAATAATTTTCCCTTTTCCTCTTCCTCCATACGATCCTCCTCGTTCAAGCATTGCTCAACAGCATTTAAAATTTTTTCCAAAATATTTCTGATGTCGGAATCTTTATAGCAATTTTCATTTACCACAGCTCGCAGATGTTCCTTTTTCTTGAGATTTCCCGATTTAACTGATAATGCAATGGAAAACTGTTTTTCTGCCTTCACCGATAGAAACTCTGCAAAAGTACTTTCGACATCTATTGGAAAAATATCACCTTTCTGATTACATTTTTCCCTCAGGTCAGTTTTGGTAAAGTTGAATCGTACCATCGCTTGATTTTCAAAGAATGTCTTAATATCCTCAATTTTGTCATTATCATTCGAAGATTCAATGACAGTGAAATTAAATCGTACAATTGGTTTATTTTCATACTCCGGTTTTATTGATGTTATTTTCTCTTTGATTTTTGAGGATTCAGCGTCACTTTGCATATTTGGACATCCATAGAGGGTATGAAAGGTTACATTATTGGCAGATTTAAATTCATTTCTTGTAGTGTCATTACAGACACTGATTTCATTCTCTAAACAATCCAATAGTCTTCGAGCTTCGCTGAAAAAAATGCATCCAAAGAGTATAATGATAAATTGAGGTACAAAACAGTTGGAAGCAAGCATTTTTCAAGCATAGAACCACATATGTGAAAGTACATTCATCTGGGTTTATATTTTAATTGGAAGAATATAGATATAAATATTTTGCAGTTGGAGACACAACTTTAAATATTATCCAATTTGTGGCATGAAAGTTGGAATCGATTAGGAACACTTTCAAACTGGAAGCAATAGAAATGATCAACCATTTCCAGTTGGATGCACACATGTCAAAAGCGTACAATTATAAACACTGTTGAATATTTTCCAATTGAAAGCAAACATGTTTAAATATTTTCCAGGTGTAAGCAAATATGTATGGATATTTTTTACATGTAAGCAAATATGTAGGGATATTTTACGTATGTAAGCAAACATGTATGAATATTTTCCAGATGTAAGCAAACATGTATGAATATTTTCCAGTTGTAAGCAAACATGTATGAATATTTTCCAGATGTAAGAAAACATGTCTGAATATCTTCCAGCTGGAAGCAAACATGTCTTATATATTCCAACTGGAATAAAACATATTGTATCTTCCAGTGGGAAGCACACATATATTATATCTTCCAGTTGGAAGCAAACATATATTATATCTTCCAGTTGAACGCAAACATATATTATATCTCCCAGTTGGAAGCAAATATATTATATATCTCAGTTGGAAGCAAATATATTGTATCTCCCAGTTGGAAGCAAATATATTATATCTTCCAGTTGGAATCAAATACATAGTATATCTTCCATTTGGAAGCAAACATATATTATATCTTCCAATTGGAAGCAAGCATATCTTATATCTTCCCTCTGGAAGCAAACATATCTTATATCTTCCCTCTGGAAGCAAAAATATCTTATATTTCCCCTCTGGAAGCAAACATATCTTATATCCGCCCTCTGGAAGCAAAAATATCTTATATATTCCCACTGGAAGCAAAAATATCTTATATATTTCAGTTGGGAGCAAACATACTTTATATCTTCCAGTTGAGAGAAAACTTATATATTCCAGTTGGGAGCAAACATATCTTCCAGCTGAAAGCAAACATATCTTCCAGCTGAAAGCAAACATATCTTCCAGCTGAAAGCAAACATATATTAATATCTTCCAGCTGGAAGCAAACATATATTAATATCTTCCAGCTGGAAGCAAACATACATTAATATTTTCCAGCTGGAATCAAACATATTAATATCTTCCAGCTAGAAGCAAACATATAATAATATCTTCCAGCTGAAAGCAAACGTATCTCAATGCCTTCCAACTGGAAGCAAACATATATTAATATCTTCCCAATGGAAGCAAATATATATATTAATATCTGCCATCTGGAAGCAAATGTATATTGATATTTTTCAATTGGAAGCAAACCTATATCAATATCTTCCATGTGGAAGCAAACATATATCAATATCTTCCACGTGGAAGCAAACATATGTCAATATCTTCCAGCTGGAAGCAAACCTATATTAATATCTCCCAGTTGGAAGAAAACATATTAATATCTTTCAACTTGAATCAGTTATGTCTTAACATATTCCAATTGGAAGCAAACATGTCTAAATATCTTCCCGTTGTATGCAAACATGCCTAAATATTTCAGGTTGTAAGCAAATATATATTTTTCCAACTAAAAGAAAATATATCTTTTTACAACTGGAAGCAAATATACCTGTTTTTCCAACTGGAAGAAAATGTATCTGATTTTTTTCCACCTGGGAGTAAATCTAACTTATTTTTTCCATTTGGAAGCAAATATATCTGAATATTTCCAATTACAAGCAAGTACACTGATACATTTTTATATCACAGACATATCTATTTCGATATTTTGTCATGAGAATCAAGCATATTAGGATATATTCAAGTGGGATACAAGTTTATGTTGATATATTCCAGTGATAAGCAAGTATGTTTGGATATATTCCAATGAAAAGCTAATATATTTGGATATATTTCAGTGAAAAAACAAGTACATTTGGATATCTTCCAGTTGTAAGCAACGATATATGGAAATTTCACATGTGGAGAAAGTACAGTGGGATATTTTCCAGTTTGAAGCAGGTATAGTGAGATATTTTCCAGTTGGAAGCAAACAGATCTGAATATTTTTTGATTGGAAGCAAACATATATGGATATTTTTAATTGGAAGCAAACATATATTAATACCTTCCGCTTGGAAGCAAATTTATCTGATTTCTCCAACTGGAAGCAAATGTATTTGATTTTTTCCAACTGGAAGCAAATATATCTGAATTTTTCCAACTACTGGAAGCACATGTATCTGAATTTTTCCAATTGGGAGCAAGTATATTGATATATTTTCGTATCAGAGATATATCTATTTTGATATTTTCTCATGAGAATCAAGCATATTAGGATATATTCAAGTGGAAAGCAGGTTTATTTCTATATATATTTCTGTTATAAGCAAATATATTTAGACATTTTTCAGTGATAATCAATTATATTTAGATATTATCTTTCAGTTGTAAGCAAAGATATATGGATATTTCACACCTGGAAAAAAGTAGAGTGGGATGTTTTGCAGTTAGAAGCAGGTATAGTGAGATATTTTCCAGTTGGAAGCAAGTGCAGTGACATATTTTCCAATAAGAAGCAAGTATAGTGAGATATTTTTCAGTTGGAAGCAAGTAGAGTGAGATATTTTCCAGTTATAAGCAAGTATTATGATATATTTTCTCGTTATAAGCAAGTGTAATGATATATTTTGCATTTTAAATCAATCATATTGAAATATTTTACAATTTAATTCAATTATATTCAGATCTTTTACAATTGGAAGTACGAATAGTGAGATATTTTACAATTGGAAGCAAGTATAGTGAGATATTTTACAATTTGAAGCAATAATAGTAAGATATTTTACAATTGGAAACAAGCACAGTGAGATATTTTACAATTGGAAGCAAACATAGTGAGATATTTACAATTGGAAGCAATCATAGTGAGATATTTTACCATTGGAAGCAAGTGTATTGGGATATTTTACAATTGGAAGCAAGTATAGCGAGATATTTTACAATGGGAAGTAATCATAGTGAGATATTTTACAATTAGAAGCAATCATAATGAGATATTTTACAATTGGAAGCAAGTATAGTGAGATATTTTACAATCAAAAGCAAGTATAGTTAGATATTTTGTAGTAGGAAGCAAGTACAATGAGATATTTTCCAGTTAGAAGAAAGTACAGTGGGATATTTTTCTGTTGGAAGCATGTATATTTTGATATTTTCCCATTGAAAACAAGTATATTGGGATATTTTCCAGAGGGAATCAAGTATGTATATTTGAATATTTTCAAGGTCATAGCAAGTATACTTGGAGATTTTCCGATTGGAAGCAAGCATTTTGGGATATTTTCTAGTTTGGAGCAAGCATATTGTTATATTTTCTAGTTGAAAACTCGTATGTTATATGAATATTTTCCAATTAGAGGCAAATATATTTGGATGTTTTCCAACTGGGATATTTGTACATTTTTCAATTGGAAGGAAGTGTATAAATATATTATTCAGTTGGAAGCAAACATATTTGGCAAATTTTCCTGTGGAAGCAAATGTATTTTGATATTTTCCAATTCGTAGCAAATATATTGTGATGTTTTCAATTTGGAAGCAAGAATAGTAAAATATTTTCCAGTTGGAAGCAAATATATTCGCATGTTTGCCAGTTTTTGATTTCATTTTTATATATCCTTACTTTTTTAAAGATATATTCATTTTGAAACCATTTAGATCATTAAGTGTCTAATTTGAACTTTTCATTGATTTATAATAAATTAATTAGGAGACAAAAATATTAACCTGCACTCCTCAGTGTTATAAATCAAAGGCAGAAGAATGGTTTGAAATTCCTGAAAAATTTGCCTGCATGCCGATAATTTTGTGCCAGTTATATTCAAGCAGTGACGATCATGAATTTGTCCTCCACCTAAAAAAAGATAACTTTCAGAGAAAACAATTTTTTTCTTCAGATTTCCATATTAGAAATATTTATTTATTATTAATTTTAATATTAGTTCTTTTTAACATTAATATTAATGATAATTAACATTAATATTAACTATTATTAATATTGATTGTATTAAAATTATTATTTTTAATTATTTACCGAGAACATGAAGTTGGCAAACCACTTCCAAGAGTCTGGATATAAATATTTCTTTTTGATCTTTCAGTAAACGAGTTTGTTCGTCCATACAAAGTTGAACTGCATCAACTAAAAGCTGCAACTTTAATTTGGAATTCATGTCATTTTGACACTCGTTCATCTGACTGGAATATTCCAAATTCATCACATGAAAACTGGACAAATGTGAAGACAGCAACTTCTGATGAGCAATCAGTTCTTGATATAAAGTGTCACCTCGTGAGAAGCACATTTGCTTTAATTTGTCGTGCCAAATGTTGATTCTTACCATTGAAGTGGTTATGGCTAAAAAGTTTTAAAAAATAAATTGGTATTATTATTTATTAATAAGAAACTTGATCTTAAAAATGGGAAGTTCATTTCAACAGTTTCTAACATTTTTATCTAAAGGATTTTAAATTTTAAAGCTGGAAAATTGGATGAATTTTCTTGGAAAAATTATCCAGTTGTAAGCATTCAACTAAAAAATGTCATAAGTTGTAAGCATCCAATTGTAAAAGTTTTTCAATTGAAAGACAATCGATTCCGAATCATTTTCCAGTTTGAAGATTGGTATATTTTACAGTTGAAAGCATTCAACTTTGAACTATTATAATTTATAAGCATCAATTGCAAATTTTTTCCAATTGGAAGACAATAGATTCGGAATCTTTTCAGCTGAAAGTATTACATTGAAATAATTTTCCAGTTGGAAGCATGGAATAATTTTCCAGTTGGAAGCATGGAATAATTTCCAGTTGGAAGCATGGAATAATTTCCAGTTGGAAGCATAGAATAATTTTCCAGTTGGAAGCGTGGAATAATGTTCCAGTTGGAAGCATTGAATAATTTTCCAGATGGAAGTGTAGAATGCTTTTCCAGTTGGAAGCATGTAATAATTCTCCAGATGGAAGGATGGAATGCTGCACAGTTGGAAGCATGGAATGTTGTGCAGTTGGAATCATGGAATGTTGTACAGTTGGTAGCATGGAATCTTATACAGTTGGTAGCATGGAATGTTGTACAGTTGGAAGCATGGAATGTTGTGCAGTTGGTAGTATAAAATTTTGTACATTTGGAGGCATGAAATGTTGTACAGTTGGTAGCATGGAATGTTGCACAGTTGGAAGCATGGAATTCTGTACAGTTGGAAGCATGAAATGTTTTACAGTTGGAAGCATGAAATGTTTTACAGTTGGACGCATGTAATGTTTTACAGTTGGAAGCATTCAACTTTGTACTATCATGAGTTGTAAGATTTTAATTGTAAATTTTTTCCAATTGGAAGGCAATCGATTCGGAATAATTCTCCAGTTGGAAGCATGGAATGTTTTGCAGTTGGAGGCTCTCAACTTTGAACTATTATAAGTTGTAAGCATCCAATTTTAAATGTTTTCCCTTTCAAAAAATTCAAGTTGCATCTTGTTTACGTAGAACTCATTCCAATTGGAAGCATCAGATGTTCAACAATTTGGAAGCTCTGAGCCATGGGAAATTTTCTGTTTAGAAATATCGATTCTCGAATGTTTTAGAATTTGTCACATCCGACTGGCCAACATATTACAGTTGGAAGCATCCAATTGGAAATGCTTTTTAGTTGGAAGCAAGGTTTTTTACAGTTGGCAGGATCCAATTTCGAAAGATATTCACTTGGGGAAATCAGTATTACTTCGAAATTGGTGGGATCAAGTGATTAAAAATATCCAATTGGAAGCATCAGAAAAACTTACCTATTAGGAAGGAAAGTCCGAAAACCTTTTCAATCATTTTCATCCTTTTTCTTTAATTCTTTACGAGAATTTTTTTATTCTTTATAGGATTTATGATATTGAACAGGTGTTAAATTTTATTACTTTTCAGGTACCAATCGTTCTGGTCCAGGACCTTTTGTAAACTGACTGACGATTTGCAAACTTCACCTTCGTGTGTCATGGCTGATTGACAAATGACAGCAATTTTCTCGTGACGACGTGAATAGTATTAAAAACAGTGAAGAGATTCCTCACGATTTGTTTTAAATTAATGACCTAGGTAGGCAATCAATGTTCACGTCAGATCGAGGCAATGTGTTGTTTCTCTCACTACAGATTTATATTTTTCCTCTACTTAAATTCAAGAAAGTCTTTGGAATTGCTAATGTTTATTGAATGAAATTTACAACAACAAAAAATTAACAAAATATACAATTTGATTTTAATTTACATCCTTTTAAAATTTTTCAACATTAGATTATCTACTTTAACTACTATTTGGTAATTATTTTTCATAACTACATGTATTATAATTGGACATTAAATGACAATTGCCAAGCTGGCATGACAATTGTATATTTTCTATAAGAAAAAAGTATTATTCTATAAATTAAAAGTAAATAAAAAATTTTCTGAACTAATAGATTTTAAATCTGTAGCTTCTTCTGTTTCTTTTTCATCTTCTTCTTTTTTTCTTTTTCCTTTTTTCTTCCTTTTCTTTATTTAATTTGAAAAGTTTTGTAATTTGTAATTTCAACAAAATTTTTGTAATTTGTAATTTCAACAAAATTTTTTTAATTTACAATTTCAAAAAAATTCTTGTAATTTGTAATTTCAACAAAATTTTTGTAATTTTTAATTTCAACAAAATTTTTTTAATTTGTAATTCCAACAAAATTTATGTAATTTGTAATTTCAACAAAATTTCTTTATTTATTTAAAAAATCAGTGCATTGGTGCATCCATTGAGAGAATAGTATCTGATATCATTAGCAATCTGTAATTTGATTTGCATAATATGACAGAATTAAAGTTACAATTGGAAGCATACAATTCGTGAACACTTTTCAGTTGGAAGCAGAAGAATTGTAAAATTTTCTAATTGTAAGAATACAATTGTGAACACGTTCTATTTGGAAGCATGTAAGTTTAGATTATTTTTCCAATTGGAAGCATATAAATACGCAGGTTCTAATAGTTTCCAGTTCGAAGAATCTTACAAATTTTACAAGCAAAATTATACAACTTTAAAGAATTCCAAGTGGAAAATTTGGAAAATTTCTCAGTGGGCAGCATAAAAATTTTAAAATTTTCCAATTGTAAGCATAAAATTGTGAACGCGTTCCATTCGGATGCTCGTAAGTTTAATTGTTTTTCAATTGGAAGCATATGAATACATAGATGCAAATAGCTTCCAGTTGGATGTGCATAAGAAGAATTATACAAACTTCAAAGAATTCCAGTTGTAAATATAGAATTTAAAAACACTTTTCCAATTGAAAGCATACAAAATAAAACACTTTATCCAAGAAAATTACTTTTTAATGAAAATATCTTGTGGAAAATATTAATGGAAATATCAATGATTTTTTATGCTTTCATTTAATTATTCAATTTCAAATGAAGCATCATTTTCATAAATTTTACAATTGGAAGCATAATTTCCTTCTTTTATTTTTCAAGATAGAAATATAATTTTCTTCCATTGGAGTGTTTCAATTTTTGCCATTGGAAGCATAATTTATAGCTGCTGCTTACCTTTTCCAATTAAAAGCATTAGATTTTTTAAATATTTTTAAATTAGAAGATTTTTTAAATTATTTTTCTTCTTGAGTTTTCTAGCTGGTAGCAGTATTTTCTTGCTGTATTTTAAAATTGAAAGAATCAATTAATGAATTTTTAATTGGATACATTGACCATATATATTTTTCCAGTTTGAAGCATTCAATTGGCACTTTTTATATGGAAGCATACAATTGACAATTTAAACTTGGAAGCATACAACTGACCATTTCCACTTGGAAGCATACATTTAAAAATTTTCACTTGAAAGCATACAATTGACAATTATTACTTGAAAGCATACAATTGACACATTTAATTTGCGAGCATGCAATTGACAGTTTCCAGTTGGAAGCATACACAATTGTTAGTTTCCCATTAAAGGAATACAATTGACTATTTCCACCTGAAAGCACACAATTGACTATTTCCACTTAAAAGCATACAATTGACAATTTCCAATTGGAAGAATTCAACTGAAATTTTCCATTTGGAAGCACACAATTGACACTCTTCGTTTGAAAACATGTAATTGATAGTTTCAAATTGGAAGCATACACAATTGGCATTTTCCAACTGAAGTATATAATTTACCATTTTCAATTGGAAGCATCCAATTGTCACTTTGCGCAAGTAAGCACCCAATTGGTACTTTGCGCATGGAAGGACTAATTTTCAAAAATTTTTAAAGGTGGAATTCAAATCTTAATACTTTTCAATAGAATTAAAGCCAATATTAACATTTTTTAGAATGACAGGATAAATCCATGAATGGGCTCAAATTTAGAAGGAAGCAGTGCTTACGTTAAAATTTTTAATTTTAAAAAACGCCAGTTTACTTTCTAAATACTTACAAATTATAAAAGTTGTAAGATTTCAATTTGAATTCAATTTCAATTTTTCAAATATTATAAGTATAACTTTTTAATTCTTTATAGTTGATAGTAATAATTTGAATGTAGCTTGCAGGAAATGTAAGCATTTGAAAAAACTAATGATTTCCAATTGGAAGCATCTAGTTTTAAATGATTGCCATTTGGTATCCTTAAATGTCAGCTAGAAGCATCAACATATTAAAAACTTCCAATTGGAAGCATTCAACCAGAAATTTATAATTGGAAAAGAAGTTTTGATACATTCTACCTAGAAGCATACATTTTGCACTTTCCAATGGGAAGCGTAAAATTGAGAATCTCTTATTGAAAGCAAACAATTTACATTTTTAATCTGGAAGCAGCCGTTTTTCCTTTTCAATCTGGAAGCATCCGATTGGCATTCTCAATCTGGAAGCATTCGATTGGCATTTTCAATCTAGAAGCATTCGATTGGCATCTTCAATCTAGAAGCATCCGATTAGTATTTACCAATTGGAAGCATCCAATTTTTATTTACCAACTGGAAGCATAAAATTTACCAACTGGAAGAATCCAACTGAATTTTCCAACTGGTAGCATACAATTGACATTTTACAACTGGAAGCATACAATTGACATTTTTACAACTGGAAGCAAACAATTGACATTTTACAACAGGAAGCATGCAATTGACATTTTACAACTAGAAGCATACAATTGACATTTTACAACTGGAAGCATACAATTGACATTTTACAACTGAAAGCATACAATTGACATTTTACAACTGGAAGCATACAATTGACATTTTACAACTGGAAGCATACAATTGACATTTTACAACTGGAAGCACCTGATTCGAATTTTCCAAATGGTAGAATACAATTGAAATTTTACAACTGGAAGCATAAAATTGACATTTTACAACTGGAAGCATACAATTGACATTTTACAACTGAAAACATCCAATTGGTATTTTCCAACTGGAATAATTCAATTGGAATCTTCCAATTTCAAAGAAAAAAACTAACTTTTTTCGCTAATACCTTTTTATTCCAGTTGGAAGCATGTAATATTCAACTACTCTCAGTTGAAAGCATAGAATATTACAGGACTTCCAGTTGGAAACATTGGATATTCAAGGACTTGCATTTGGAATCATATAATATTGAATTACCACCAGTTGGAAGCATATAGTATTGAATGACTCCCAATTGGAAGCATAGAGAATTAAAAGACTTCCAATTGAAAGCATATAGTATTGAAAGACTTCCAATTGGAAGCATACAATATTATAATACTTCCAATTGGAAGCATATAGTATTGAATGACTCCAAGTTGGAATCACAGAATATTAAAGAACTTCTAGTTGAAAACATTAGACATTGAAGAACTTTTAATTGGAAGCATATAATATTAAATTAATTCCAGTTGGCAGCACAGAATCTTGAAGGATTCCCAGCTGGAAGCATAGCATATCGAAGGACTTCCAGTTGGAATTATATAATATTGAAATAATTCCAGTTGGCAGCCCAGAATATTGAAAAATTTCCAGTTGGAAGCACAGAATATTAAATTATTTCCATTTGGATGTATTCTCAGCTGAATTAAAATAATTTTCATATTAACCAATTGGAAGCAGACATTGGAAAATTAGGTTTCAATTCAATAGCAAATATTTTTAGTGATGGCCAATTTAAAATGCTTCCAAATTGGAATAATGTTGTGCCGGTAAAATAAATATAGATACAATCTCTAACAGTTTTCTAGGATGAACATTTTTCACAGTTGATTAAAACTAGTAAATTATTAAAGTCAGTTGCTTCCAACTGGTAAATCATTAGAGTCAATCGCGTCCAACTGGTAAATTATTATAATTTATTTATTCCAACTGGTACATTATTAGAGTTTGTTGCTTCCAACTGGTAAATGATTATAGTCATCTGCTTCTAGCTGGTAAATTATTGGATTAATTGGCTTCCAACTGGTAAATTATTAGAGTCAATGGCTTCCAACTGGTAAATTATTAGAGTTAGTTGCTCACAACTGCTAAATGAGTTGATCGTAACTGATTCTAAAAATTTAACAGTTCCAAGCATTCAACTCTAATTAATTTCCAGTTGAAAGCATCCAAATCGAAGAAATTACCAGTTGAAAGCTCGGAAGCTTAAATTGTTTTAAGTTGGCAGGATCAAAGTCTGAACAAATACTAGTTGAAAGCCTCGATTTATAACAACAATTATTATTCACAAGAACGCAATTTGTAGTTGTAAGCAATTGGAAGCATTCAATTGCTGAGGATAACAAGTTGGCAGCATATTTCACTATACTAAACTATAATTCACTATATACTACAATTACCAGTTGGAAGCATATATTCTTTTAAACAACTACCACTTGTGATAATACGACTTTTATTCGCAACCAATTTATGATCCAATTATGATGATGATTAAAAGCATATATCACTAAAAAATTACCAATTGGAAGCATAAGCTTTTATATCCATTCTCAGACGGAAGCATCATCTTAAAAACAATGACCAGTTAAAAGCATCTTTCTTGAAATACCAGTTGGAAGTATCCAAATCTAAGAAATTACCAGTTTGAAGCAACCAACCTTTAATTTACCAGTTGGAAGCATCCAAGTCGAAGAAATTACTAGTCGGAAGCTCGGAAATTTAAATAGTGTCAAGGTGGAAGGATCGAAGTCTAAACAAATACCAGTTGGAGACCTCGAAATTCAATTGATAAATTATTAGAGTTAGTTGCTTCCAAATAGTAAATTATTAGAGTTAGTTGCTTCCAAATAGTAAATTATTAGAGTTAGTTGCTTCCAATTGCTAAATTATTATAGTTTGTTGCTTCCAGCTGGTAAATTATGAGAGTTTGTTGCTTATAGCTGGTAAATTATTAGAGTTTGTTGCTTCCAGCTGGTAAATTATTAGAGTTTGTTGCTTCTAGCTGGTAAATTATTAAATTTAGTTGTTTCCTGATAGTTAATTATTAGAGTCAGTTGCTTTCAACCGGTAAAAGCGTTGCTTGCAAATGATTCTAATCAATGCCCAGTTGAAAGCATCCAACTTTAAGAAATTACCAGTTGGAAGCAACTAGCTCTATTAATTTGCCAGTTAGAAGAATTCGAATGGAAGAATATATCAGTTGGAAGCTCTGTAATTTAAATAGTTTCAAGGTGGAAGGATCTAAGTCTAAACAAATACCAGTTGGAAGCCTAAATTTTTAAAAACAATTATCATTTACAAGGACTTGATTTGTAGTTATAAGCATTTGGAAGCATTCCATTGCTGATGATAACAAGTTGGCAGCATAATTCACTATACAATTGCCAGCTGAAAGAACACGATTTTTTATTTAGAACCAGTTGGAAGCATGCAATTCCTAATAATATCAAGCATGCAAATAAATTTAATAATCGCCAGTTGTAAACACGACAATTTAAATAGTTTTAAGGCAGAAAAATTAAATTTTTAACAATGACCAGATGGAAACATCTTTAAAAAACATACCAGTTGGAGGCATCCAACTTCACCTAACTTTTTTTTTTAAACTGAACCTTAAAACTATTAAAATTTTCCTAATTGCGTGCACATTAAAAAAGCAAGTGATGTAACAATTTATTTTCTAAAAACAGTTACCTGCACTCTTTAGAACTGAAGATGAGTGGCAGAAACTTAGTTTTAAATCTCTGGAAATTTTTGACAATTTTTGATTGACAATTTTTTGATTGACAATTTTTCGATTACCTGGCAAAAGTTAATAATAATATTATTGGTAATAAGCTCTGATCATCCGTATTGATAATCTAATAATAATATATTAGATATGTAATTATTATTCATACTTATGTTATTGTTAATATTAATTTTAACATAAATATTAATATTGGTATTAATATTAGTACGAATATTAATAAAATTAATAATATTAATACTAATATTGATTAATATTAAGGACCTATTAGTCTCATTTACCATTTACCTAGAAAATGAAGGTTGCAAACTGTTTTCTTCAATCTGGATAAAACTTTTCATTTCATAATTTTTAATACGATCTTTTTCATCCATGCAATGATTAACTGCAATCAAAAGAATGTTCTATATTATGGATTTTTCAAAAAACTGACTTTTTTCAAATGGCTGTAACTTTTTCAAAAATTGACTTATCGGGACGTTTTTTTTCAAAATTTTTCTTTTTAAACGGAAATTTCGAAATGATTGTCATTTTTAATTTTTTTTTCTTTTTTATATAAAAAACTTTGACATTTTCCGAAAATTCTCTGGAATTTTCAGAGTGGGATTTTTTCGTTTTCTATTTTTCTTTTTCAATTGGAAAAAAATTTTTAACTCAGCTTATTTTTCATAACACTATTCTGAAAATTTTTTAGAATATACAAAGAACCTTATAATTTGGAAAAAAAATACTAATTGAAAGTGGTAGTCATCGGAAAAATTTCAATTTTTTTTGAGAAAGTCAGAAAAAAATAGAAGATAGCCCTGAATAATTTTTTTGTTTTTTTTTCTCGAAAACTACATTTAAAAACGAAGAAAATGAAAAAAAGTTATGATTTGGTCTATTTCTGACTAAACCATAAGCTTTTAAAAATTTTGAAGCAGATTTTTTTCGAATGGCCGCAACTTTTTAAAAAATTGACTTATCGGGACGTTTTTTTTCAAAATTTTTGTTTTTACATGCACTTTTCAGAAAAAAATTTATAAAAGTTATACAGATCCATCTTCAACGTTTTTTTTTTTAATTTTTGGAAAAAACGGAAATTTTGAGATGTCATTTTTAATTTTTTTTCTTTTTCTGACATTTTGACATTTTGAGATTTTGACATTTTCCGAAAATTCTCTAGAATTTTCGGAGTAGGATTTTTTCGTTTTCTATTTTTCTTTTTCAATTGGAAAAAAATTTTTAACTCAGCTTATTTTTCATAACACTACTCTGAAAATTTTTTATAATATACAGAGAACCTTATAATTTGGAAAGAAAATAATAATTAAAAGTGGTAGTCATCGGAAAAATTTCAATTTTTTTTGAGAAACTCAGAAAAAAATAAAAGATAGCCCTGAATAATTTTTTTTCGAAAACTGCATTTAAAAACAAAGAAAATGAAAAAAAGTTATGATTTGGCCTATTTCTGACTAAACCATTTTCTGACTTTTTCAAAAAGAATTGAAATTTTTTCGATGATTACCACTTTAATTATTATTATTATTCTTTTTTTCCAAATTTTAAGATTCTCTGTAATTTACATTCTAAAAAATTACATTCTAAAAAATTTTCAGAGTAGTGTTATGAAAAATAAGCTGAGTTAAATTTTTTTTTCAATTGAAAAAGAAAAATAGAAAACGCAAAAATCTCACTCTGAAAATTTCAGAGAATTTTCGGAAAATGTCAAAGTTTTTTATAAAAAAAAGAAAAAAAATTAAAAATGACAATCATCTCGAAATTTCCGTTTTTTTCCGAAAATTTAAAAAAAAAACGTTGAAGATGGATCTGTATAATTTTTATAAATTTTTTTCCGAAAAGTGCATTTAAAAACTAAAAATTTAGAAAAAAACGTCCCGATAAGTCAATTTTTGAAAAAGTTACGGCTATTTGAAAAAAGCCATTTTTTTGAAAAACGCATAACTTTTTCTGGGTTAGGTAAAAAAATTTGAAAAAATCATGAAAAATGTTTTCGATAGGGTAGAAAAAGATAAAAAAGTTTCAGCCAAATCGAAAGGGGTCGGAGTTAAAAGTGGTCGATTTGGCATGGAATGCC
>JBAGKK010339604.1:0-19300 GCA_037177015.1 Euceroptres primus
TATTTTCTTCGGAAAGTTTCTAGAAAGAGATAAACTTATGCTCTTGTCACAGGTTAGAGTGAGAGGAAGATATTTTTACAACAGAGGTTTAAATGAGCCTTTATTCGTCAAAAAATGGAAAAAAAGTCGAAAAAGTCGACTTTTTTCATCGATTAATCGACTTTCAAAGTCTGTGCGTAAAAAGTCGAGTTTTTATGGCGGTTTTTCAACCCTAGTTTCGTACTGAAGGACTGCAAGCTCTCCCCGGCGAAGTTGACTGTCGGGCGTCGCAGCGCCGCCTTGCGAGAAGCGAGTCAACTTATCCGGCTGATCGTTCTCGAGTCGGCGTGGTAAGGTACCAATTCGTGGCGCGAAGATTTAAAACTAGGTTCTTTACAAAATGGGTAGTTTTAAGCTTATGAAAGTAGAATAAATGTATAGAACGTGAAGTAAATTAAGGAATAAGAAAAATTAGCGGACGTCAAATTGTTCCATGATTTCTGAAAATGATCTTTCTTGCCAAGTTTGAGATGTTTCCATTGAAAAATGGAGAAATTAATCATTTTATTCATATTTGATAGTTCGCCATATTGGGGTTTTTCATAATTAAAAAAGTTTAATATCAGCTATTACTTTGCAGTCATTGACAAGATTTTTTCAAAAATGGCAAAATTTATGTTTATAACTGTAGGAAATACCATTTGTGGTCATCCGTTAAGGGTCCTCCATTTTGAAAATTTCTAAAATTCTAATTTTTACATTACACTAGTTCTTTTGCTTTTCAAATAAGGTTTCTGTGGTCGATGGGGAAAATATTTCAACGAAAACTGAGAAATTTATGTGGATTTTTCAGTGATTGCTCGGCTTTTTCGAGATAATTATTAACAATCATAATAATCCCATTTAACGAATACAGCATCGCAGACTGAATGCAAATTATATTGTAAGGAAATTGATTGCAATCAGCTATGTACACCGATTCCAGGAGTAATGTACCCGTCGCACAGTGAGATGAATATGGAATTTACTGTTCAAAATAGTCTACAGCTTGTTATTCTTACAGGTTTTGGAAATATTGTGTTTTTAAATGATCATCATTAAATTTCTAACAAAAGTGTTGAAGTCAATGTTTTAATTTATTTATGTATGCAATAATATTGTATAAACAAATAAATTGACAATATTGGCCATTTCAACAATATGATTTTTTATATCTGAACAAATTACGTAAATAAATTTGTTGTTGATCTGAATTAATGAAAACAAACCTAAAAAACATAACAATTGTATTCAAAATTCTATTTGTTATAAACAATTTTCAGAAAATGATTAGGGATGAAATCGTTAGTAAAGAAGATAGCGGGGTAGGTAGTATCAATGACAGATGGACAGGTATCAAATCGGGAATACTAAAGCTGTAGAAATACTAAGGAATGAAAAGAGGGAAGCTAGGCAACCATGAACAGGCGAAGAAAAGTTAAAAATGATGGATGAGAGAAGGACGCACAAAGGCGCAAAGGACGATATAAAAAAACACAATATAAGAAACTAAGGAATGAAGCGTAGAGAAAATGCAAGAGAACTAGGGATAAATGGATAGAAGAAAAATGTAAAGAAGTAGAGATAGGATTCGACAAGGGGCAGATATATGGACGTTTCTCCAGAACTTGGAAATTTTATGATCTCGTTATTTATTGATGTTCAAGGAGAGAAATAATAATTAACACCAAGATATATTTAATTGCAGCAAAAACTACGTGAGACAATTTCTAGTTTGTGTAAACTTGTAACTTTGACGATTAATTAATTGTTAATATATGCGAAATGTCACTTTTACAGAGTGTCCAATTGACATTTTTGTATTTTTGAAAGTCTGTTAGTTTTATATTTTATTGTATATTTATCTGAAATTCCGGCGTTTCAGGTAAACATATTTAATAAATCTAATAATATTAATAAAAATAATGTAAAATGAATAAGAAATGTGTAATTAAATCGCAAAGTTTGTCCACAAATTTATATGTCGCTGGTATAACGGTAACATTTTTTGCTTGCACATTGTCAAAATTATTTAAAAGCGAATTTTGCTTGAATGCATTCAAAGATTAAGTTAGGAGTAATTTTGTCATATGCCAACGGATTTGAGTTCAATATTAACAAAGTTATTTGCTGGACGATATACAAAAATGCATTCGTACAAAGCCAGTGTCGCTGGTGTAACGGTCCCTGTCTTCTGTAAAATTTGTTTAAATCATTGGAATATATAATAAATATCTAGTTCTCAATGATACAAACATACTTACAAATGTGTGTTTAAAAATTCCGATTCGTTTAATATTTATTTTAACGTTAAAATAACATGTCACTGGTGTAACGGTCGTTTTGTGTAACGAAATCAGAAAATAAAATAAATGAAGTTTGCTTTTAGTTCATGTATCAATCGATAATTCAGTAGTTATAACCTTCTCAGTCACTTGTTTCACTTGTTTTCAAAATGAAGAGCCTATAATTTTCATAAATTTTGAAAAAAATATTAATAGACACAGGTATTAAGTGAACGGTTGTACATATGTTTGATCATCTCAAGAAACTATGTGTAAAATGCCATACGTGTGAGTTTAAGTTTATTTTTCAAAATTTGTGATATGGAAATCTTAAAGTACCGGAGAATCGCTCATATGTAGCATATAAGAAAATAAAATAAAATTCAGGGAAAATGAACATAGTTAGGGATAAAAATGCAAAAGCACTATCGGAAAGTAAATGGATAGAGCATTTGGAAAACTTACACTAAGGAAACGACGAGGGTGATCTAATAGAAGATGAGAACGAGGTACAGGCTGAGGACAGGTGGGACTCAATCTTAAGATAAGAATTTAAGAAGACATTGAAGGACCTCAAAAAGAATAAAGCTCCTGAAGTAGACTCACTAACAGCAGAAGTCTTGCAGAACGTGGGGAAAGTAGAAAAGGATAAATTTCATAAACTAACATGTAGTATGTACGAAATGGGTGAGATTTCAAACGATTTTAAGAAAAATAGCATAGTAACTATACCTAAATAGGAGAGGCAGATAGATGCGAAAACTATCGAACTATTAGTTTAACGTTACACGCTTCCAAATTTCTAACTAGAATAATATATAAAAGATTAGAGCAGAAAATCGAATCGTCACTTGCGAAAGGTTAGTTTGGCTTTAGAAAAGGGACGAGAACTAGAGAATCGTTCCATTCAGGATCCATTCAGGAGAGTAGGTTGCAGAAATGAAAATCAACTTTTATAGCTTTTGTAGATATAGGAAAAATATTTGCCAACGTTAATTGGGATAAATTCTTCAAAATACTGAAAAATAAGGGGATAAAGTACAAAGGCAGAAGCATCGTTAATAGTCCCTACCGAAATAAAAGCGATAATAAAAATTGAAGAGGAGGAAGAAGCGAAACTGAGGAAAGGTGTGACAACGACGTTTATTGTCACCGCGATTAGTGGAATTAAAAAAGTATGAGAAAATAATATAGGCATTCAAAGGGAGATAATTCCAATGCTCCGATTCGCGAACATTGGTGTGTAATGGCGAGTACAAAAAAAAAAAAAGATTTAGAAAAAGCGCTCAGTGTAATGGAGAAGGTTTTTAATGATTATCATATGAGGGTAAATAGAGCTTAAACTAAAGTACTGGCTTGCAGAAAAAAATCAGTAAAAATATGTTTAACATTAACATTAAGATAGGTAATGAAAGGATAGGGAAAGTTAATGAAGTTAAAAGCGAAGAAGTTTTAATTAGGGTGCAGTAAAAAAAAAGGTTTATATTCATAATGTTAAAATGGCCAATTTTGTCAACATATTTGTGTATATAATATTGCACACAAAAATAACTCATCGGCCAGATCCGTCCCACTGTGCCTCGGTTTATGGAAACTTTATAGGAGATGTATTGATTTACCTATTTTTTAAACATTTTACAACTAAATAGTGATATATAGATTTGAAAAAAGGGAATTCACTCTTTTATGCATTGATTTTGTAAAACAAGTCCCGCAAGTCACAAAAACCCCCTGAAATACCGGTTAGATGGTAATTTATCTGTTCTAAATATTCTCCACATTTTGTCATGAGAATGTAGTTCTCGTTAAATTTTTGTACGATATGCCTTAAGTAAGACAGAGATCAAATTTGACAAAATTTCAAATTTAATCAACATTTTTTTCTGTGAAATACACGGAGAAAATCCTGAAGCACTGAGCGCTTTTCTCTACACAACTGGTTCCTGTATAAAAAAAATTTCATACACTATTGATTAGTGTATAGACACGAGCCAGTCGTTTATCAAAAGTAACCAGTCGTTGATACTACACGAATGTCGATAGAGCAGTAATTAGTTCAATCTACACTACTCATTGCTTCATGATACACTACTGAGTCGTGTGAGCCCGCTGTACGCGTTTCCGGTCATAAACGACGGAAGCCGAATAAGAACAAACGCGCTCTAAAGCAACAGCCCATCTGATCGGAAATATCGGAATCGTGCGTTGTGCTCTCAGCTCTGGTAAAGTTTTATAAACATTCAAGTGCTAGACATGTATGTAATTAATAAATCGATGATACATTTTCTGAAGAGATTATTTCTAGCCTCTGACCACAGTTTTGAGCCGCACACTGTGAACAATAGTTATTGTGATACAAGTGCGTAAAGTAGGTGATTTCATGAGTGTGATGTTTACAGCACGAGTCGAAGGCGAGTTTCGTGAGTGTGATGTTTGCAGCACGAGTCGAAGGCGAGTGCTGCAAACATCATACTCATGAAATCACCTACTTTACGCACGAAAAGCACGAGTTGTTTTCTACACTGTTCTCCCGCTTTATTTACCTCCGGTAGACGCGTTCCAGGAATTTTCGCCGATGGTGAGGGGTCCAAGGGGACAAGAAAGTTGAGCTAGGAACGCAGCGGAGTTTCGCAAGTACCGTAGTCACAAAGCGGGCAGTATCCTAAGCGGATAATTTCGTCAGTTCGCTTCAGTTCGTTTTCAGTGTTTTGGTTATGCGTTATATATAATAATTAGTAAATAATAACTAAATAAAACTTAAAATTAAAGTAAACGTTAAATTAAACTTATATTTAAAAAATATTTTTCACTGAATGGCTTTTCGCGAAGGCCATTCAGGCCATCCCCAAAACCCGCTCTAAAGCGGAAGAGCAGTGTACTATTTTTTACAGCACCCATTCGAGAAAGTTGAATCAAATTCACAGAAAACAATTGTATTGTGTCAAGAGTCCTGTCACGACCTGTTACTCGGAAACTGAGAACTAGGCATGTGCAAGATAAGTATGTATGCTAGTTGTACGGAAATTTCCGTGATAATAGGCGATTGTCACGGAAAATTCTCTGTATCAATGGCTTATTGTCACGGAAAAATTTCCGTAACAATGACCTACTGTTACGGAAATTTCCGTAACAAAAGCCTATTGTCATGGAAATTTTTCAGTATCAATAGCCAGTTGTGACAGAAATTTTTCAGTATCAATAGCCTGTTGTCACGGAAAAATTTCCGTACCAAAAACTTATTGGTGCGGAAATTTCCGTGACAATAGACTATTGTCACGGAAATTTTTCCGTATTAATGGCCTATTGTCATGGAAAAATTTCCGTAACAATAACCTATTGATACGGAAATTTCCGTAAAAGTAGCCTATTGTCACGGAAATTTTTCAGTATTAATAACTTGTTGTCACGGAAAAATTTCCGTAACAAAAACTTATTGTTACGGAAGTTTGGCCGTGTATCATTAGTCTATTGTCACGGAAAAATCTCCGTAACAATAGCATATTGTTACGGAAAAATTTTCGCAACTATTGTTACGGATATTTACGTACAAATAGCACACATATACTTATATAATTTATAAGCCAGACAACGGTGTGTAAAGTGATCACTTTTGCACATCGGTGTGTAAAGTAATCGCTTCACACACCGGTCCTAAAGTGTTTTAAAGTAAGTCACTTTACACATCATTTAGTGTACTTAAAATTCAACTTTAGAGGTGGGTGTCGTAAAAAAATATTTGTAATTTTACCACTCTGAGTGCTGGGACGAAAATTACCCCCTCTGAATGCAGACTTTTTAAAGAAAAGTTTAATTCTGCACTTTACAGAACTGTATTTTCCCGAGTGAATCATTTAAAATTACACTTTCAGGAACTGTAATAGTAAATTAACTTGTCATTTTACAAAGGCTAGTAAATTTATCCTTCTCAATGTTACGACGAAACTTATCTATTCTCAATATGATAAATTCACAAGTGTGGTTTGCATATCTACATCATTAAGCGAAATTCCTCTGCTTAGAATTGTAAATTTACACACTCTAGAAATTTTCTAACCTCAAAAACGTAATCTCCCGACACTCAGAGTAGTTTAGAGCGCGTTCGTTCATATTCGGCTTCGGTCGGTAATGGTCGAAAACGCGTGCCGCGAGGCCCACACGACTCAGTAGTGTATCATGAAGCAATGATTCGTGTAGATCGCTCTACTCACTGCTCTATCAACATTCGTGTAGCATAAACGACTGGTTACTCTCCATAAACGACTGACTCCTGTCTATACACTAACCAGTGGCGTGTGAAAAAAATTTTTTTAAATAAACGAACCAGTCGTGTCAAGAAAAGCATTCAGTGCTTCAGGATTTTCTCCAAGTAGAATTAATACAACTAATTCCAAATTTAATGTTCAGAGAGCGGACTAGAGGCGCCTGAACTTGGCTGTGGAGAGCAGACCCGGCTCGGTAGGTGAGTGTCACTGGTAGGGCTCGTACACATCAACGGTGCGCATGATGCGTCTTCTTACCTGCTACTAACCAAAGCACTGCTGTCAAAAAGTATAACCTAGTAAGTGACATTTGCCGTAGAGGTTATATTCCCGTGAAAATAGTTCCTACGGCAAATGCCACTTACTAGGTTATACTTTTAGAGAACAGAGCATAGACTCTCACAACCCACCGAGCTCCAGTCTGCTCTCCACAGCCAACTTCAGGCGCCTATAGTGCGTTCTCTATTAATGTTCAGAGTTCAAAATTTAAGAGTTTGAATATTATTAACGGAATTCCAAGTTGTCAATGTTAATAAAAGAAAATACTTCAATATTCGATGTAATTAGGATGACGGGCCTGATACCGAGGGTAAGAGCTCAAGTATTTTGGATCACGTACCAGTGGAACCAAGCATACACAAGGAAAATACGATTAAACCTGGACCGTGGAACTCTAGCAGTAAGAAGTGCCCTCTAATGTCGTCTGTTATAAAAACGTCTTTTAAAGGTGAAAATGCAATAGTGATAAAATAATTTATACTTATATTTATTTTAATTTTAATTTATATTTAACGTTCACTATTTTTCAGTTCACGAAGATCAACCAGATGATAACTATAATTTAGAAAAATTGAGACTGTTCCCGAACCATACCTCATTTTACGATGGTAGCAAATATCAAGAATATCCTAAGGTTCCAGTTTATGTAGCAGACCCACCAAATTCTAATGTGATATTAAAACCTCACTACCCCAAAGAATTAGTCTACGTTAATAACATCGATCGAAGTATGGAAGAAATTAAAGCGCAGCAATATCTCGAGAGGTATTTCATTTTATATAATAGAAAAATTCAATTCAGTGAAAAATATCATTTAACAAGAGATTGATTCAAATATTTAATATACTTTATTCGTCTAAAGAAAAAACAATCATAATATAGGAAACATTTAATCCTTTTTTTAAATTTACAAATTTAAATTTTTATTTTACAGAAAAGCGCAGAGTTTTGAAGCGAATAATCAGTCCTCCTTGAATATTGAATTGGATAATATTCCGACACCTTACTTAGAAAGATGTGAGCAAACCTTTGAGCAACATCAACACATTGCTCAAAGACAGCTTGAGCAACAAGAGATAAGTAGATGCGGGCTTCAAATTCAACAGCAAGAAATGCATCGTCGTCTGTATGGAGCAGAGAAACTAAAACTTGAAAGTCAAAGACAAAAAGCGGAGCAACTAGAGATGGAAAGACGTCAGAATGAACAGCTGGAACTCGACCGTCAGCAAAGAGAAGAATTAGAAAGACTAAGATACGCAGCTGAACAGCTCGAATTTAAAAGACTAGAAGCAGAAAGATTAGAAGCTGAAAGGCTCGAACGACACAGATACGAGGCTGAACAACAAGAATATAAGAGACTGGAAGCTGAGAGAATAGAAGTTGAGAGAATTGAGGCGGAGAGAATTGAAGCACAAAGAATGGAAGCTGAGCTGAGGCGGCAACAGAAGATGCAATCTTCGAGTTACATGAGCCAACATCAGTCTTCTGGCACAGCATCCGAAGAGCACTTGCTGGGACAGAGCCTGACTGTAAACACAAAGGAGGCGATGTCAGCTGTCCAAGACCTCTGGCGATCACCGGAGAGTGGAAATAACAGTCCAATGATTAACAGACCCATGGAACATAGAATGGCGGATGCAAGGACTAAACTTGCTTTTAATATACACATGGATAGTTCTATGACGCAACACGCTATGTCAACGAGCAAACATCAGGGATTTAGTGTTCCAATACAGACTTACGACGATCAGGAAAACAATCAAATTTACCATAGTCCTTTTTCAAACCAAGATCATCAACCTTTTGGAGCACATGCTGTGCATAATCCTTATCATTATCAAGTGCAAGTGAGTAAACTATATATTGACAGGCTTTACAGTCTTTTACCAATTCCCTGTAATAATTTCATTTTTTCCTCTTTTCCAAAAACTCCCCTTTCCCCCTTTTCCAAGACATTTCCCCTTTTTCCCTTTTATGCAATATTCTCCTTTACTTTAGTTTGATACTTATTTTGCAGAAAGCATGTTAAAAATAGTATATTGTGTGACAATGGGAGTAAAATTGGTCTTTTTGAGCGAGTGCGAAGTTTGTCCGCACGAGGCGAAGGCGCGCCCCTTAGCCGAGAGTGGCAAACTTCCACGAGCTCAAAAAGACCAATTGCTCCCGCATTACAAGTTATTTTTTCTCTGACATGTAAAGAGAAGTCAAGTTTCTAAAGCTTTATGGCGAGAGAGTAAGGGCCTATTTGTAAATGGCGCGGCATTAAGAAATACGTTATACTTACAATTACATAATAACAGAATATCATTATAATTATAATTATCGACAGAATATCACGAAAAGAGACATAAGTGGACTGACCATTTACCTGTCAGATGGCGCGACAGTCGGTAAAAATTTTATTAGAGAGCGGGACTTTATACTGATAAAAATGTACTAAAACAAAATCGAAAAGTCCACAGAGAAGTTTATGTTTTGTATTCAATTCATTTGGATTTAGGTGCATTTTATTGAACTTTGGTAACCCCCTTAAATTCAAAAAAATTTCATTGACCTCTGCCAACTTCTGTTGAATTGTATTAAATTTTGTTACCTTCCGTTGATTTCTTTAACTTCCATTGAATTCTGTTAACTTCCGTTGAATTTTATTAACTTCTGTTGAATTTTGTTAGCATCCGTTAATGTTAATACTTTTCATGGTTATATTTACGAAACGAAAAGGTCAATAATTCTGGTTATTTTTTATATTAAATCTAATCAATAACCCTCTGTTGTCTGCTAATTTTTTTTATCAAAATCTGCTAAACCGTTTTGTCGTTAAAATTAAAAGAGTAGTGCGAATACGAATCTTGTATAGGTTATACGTACAAAACTTGCCAACTTTGATGCCTATTATCTTTCGTTGGAAACGGACTATCTTTTTCAAATTTCAGGAACAGTTAGATATCACTGTTCTTTTATTCAGTAATAATTTGAAAAAAATCTGCCGAAAAGTCGATTCGCGAGCGTACTACCTTAAAGAACTCTAGTTAATTCTTATAGGATTTTTCCCGTAGACTACGAATCTGTTGACAAAAATGCTCTAGCACGTCGAAGTTTCTTGAAAAATGGGGCCGAAGGGTTTAAAAAAACGCGCTTTTAGCACTTTTTGGAAGCCCTTATAATACTAATCGGTAGTGGACCCAAAAACTGGCCTTGTTGACCCTCTTCCTTTCTTGGCATCTATTAATGTCCATTGAATTCTGTTAAATATTCTGTAGATTTCCGTTAATTTTCGGTGATTTATGTTAAATTCCGTTGAATTCTCTAACTTTCATTGAATTTTGTTAATATCCGTTAATTTCCATTGAATTCTAATAAATATTCTGTTGATTTCCGTTGATTTGCGGCGACTTCAGTTAAATTCCGTTGGATTCTCTAACTTTCATTGAATTCTGTTGATTTTCGTTAATTTTCGTTGACTGCTGTTTATTCCGTAAAATTCAGTTAATTTCCGTTGAATTCGGTTAACTTCCGTTGAATTTTGTTGACTTTAGTTAATTTCCATTGAATTCTGTAAAATTTGGTTGAATTCAGTTAATTTCCGTTGAATTCTGTAGACTTCATTCTGTGATTTTTTTATGCTTATTTTTCCAATATCTTTAATAATTTCATGTGACTTTTTTTGCAATTTTATGCGACTAATGCAACTTTTTTTAAGCATTTAGTCAATCCGAGGACTGATTTTCATATAAGCAAGCAAACATGTTTAACCCTTTAAAGCCTCCATCCAAAATCCGTTGACTAAAAATTCTTAAAATATCAGGGATAATCTACGGTCATTTTTTGAGCGATTTTTGAAATAAAATTTTAAAAAAATATTTTAGTTTTCTCGGCTTCCATTGATAATTTAAAATAATTTATATCCCCCTTACGAAATGTGAAATAATCCACTTTAATCTAATCCACATATTTATTTTGCAGTATTTTAAGTTTATCACATAAAAATTTTAGAAAATCGAATAAAGTGAATGTGCCATATATGGCACAATGGGCACTAAAGGGTTAACAAGAAGAGAACATGCCTCATGGATCACCGATTTTGATGGGACACAAAAAGTTTCACTTTAACTTTAAATTTTAAATTCTTGAGTCTCATCAAAATCGGTGATCCATAAGGTGTGTTCTCCCTTTGTAAGTAATAATATATAATAAATACAAGCAAGTGGTTACATCTCTTAATTTTTTGAGTAACCTCTTTTTTATTCTCATCGCATGAGATGATCTTTGATTTGTGCAAAAAAACAGGTTTTTACAATGATAATTTCTGCAGTCTGTAGCTGATTTATTTGCATACTACTTGATCTTTCTATGTTGCAGCATATTGAATCACAGCATCAGCAACAAGGAATTCAATCTCCACATCTTCAATCACACATACAGCAACATCATTCACCACATTTGCAGACATCGCTTCATCAGTCGCATATTCATCATTCGTCTCATATACAGTCACCGCATCAACAGCATATGCAACATCATACGCACATTCAGCCTCAACACAGTCAAGCACAACTCCATACCTCTCAGCACATTCAAGTGCAACATCATGCGTCTCCGCATCTTCAAGCTCCGCATCTCACGTCTCAACACATGCAACATCAGCATATGCAACACCACCATCAACACCATTCACAACAACAACAGCAGCAACATCATCCGCAGCAGCAGCATCACGTTTATGGTAATGTAGCAGCTAATATCGGATACCAACAATTTCCGACGGCTTTGCAATCACCGCTACCGTCCATCGAACCTCAAAAGCAATTACATTTCACTCCTTTCACGGATCCGGAGCCGGAATCAGAATCCAACAAGTCATATAGGATGCCTTCTGAACTGCCGTACATAAAATCTCCTGGAATGAATAGACGAGATTTGAAGTTCCTTGAAAGTGCTGAGAACAAAGAAAATGCAATAGTCGTAGATTATAATGGTCCACTTGAAGAAAGTATACCTAAGCAAGAAGGAAGTGTATACGAAGATGAAACCCTTGGTACTGCGCCGTTAGCTGCAGAGAATGAAACTTGTTTTACAGAGGCGTTTAACGCTCAACTAACCAGCTCAACGCCGATTAACCACTTTAAAGAGACTTCTAGGGTAAAGGAGCGACATCAGCTGCCTGGCCAAAGTAGTCAACCTCAACCGTAAGTTTAACCAATGTTTTATACATTTATTGAACAATTTTATGTAATTACTGAATTTAATTGTTGGCTGTTATTGTTCATTCATATTATCCAACTCACTATAAATAAAAGAAAGCTTCTCATACAGAATACTGGAGATACAAGGCGCAGATGGTGATGATAAGTTAAGTGTTATAATGGAATCTACGAAGGAATACATTTCCAGCAGCTCCGGCAGCAGTATTCATACGCGGACTGCAGGTCTAGGCTTTACAATAACTCGAGAGGATCTAGGAACCATTAAGGAACAGCCTACTAGTCCAGGTTAACATTTTAATAGCTTCAGATAACTTTATGAAAAAAGATAAATACAAATGAAATACTATAGCATGGGAAAAATCGATGCCAAATAGATGAATTGATGCTTTATAAATTTGTTTGTAATAATTGTGAGAAATGAAAACTTATGACATTCAAAAACTCTTTCAGTGTATTCTGAAATTTTTCGTAATTTCGAAATTTTCATATCATCTAAACTCTTCCATATTAAAGACTTAAATCTTCTAGGCTTTTCCAGAATTTTTTAGAATCCTTCATAATCTCCTGAACTCTTCTATAACCTTCTAGCATCTTCTAGACGTTTCCAGCATTCTCCAGAATCTTTTAGAATCTTCTGGGTTCTACTACAATAATAATAATAATAATAATAACAATCTTATGACATCTTAAAGAATATCCCAAAATTCTTTAATAATCTACAAAATATACTAGACTGTTCCAGAAACTTTTAGAATCCTATAAAAACTACAGAAGACTCCCGTAATCTTGAAGAATCTTTTAGACTGTTTTCAAAATCTTCCTAAAATTCTATAGACTTTTCGAAAGTCGGGAAAAAAATGCAATCTGGAAGAGAATAGAGGATTTTAGAAGTTTGTGACGGAGTTCAAAAGATTTTTAAGGATTCTAAAAGATCCTGAAACAGTGCAGAATAGTTTTGAAACTTATAATAGATTTTGGAGTGTTTTTGAAGATTTTTGAAGACTCTGGAAAAATCTGGATGCCGCTGTAGGAGTTTAAAGTTCTTGGAAGATTTTAGAAGATCCTAGAAAATTCTGGAGGATTTTAGAAGATTTTGGAAGAATCAGGAAGTCTCTGATGGACTCTAAAATATTCTAAAAAATCTAAAATATTGTACAGGATATTAAGGAGTTTTAGAAGATTCAATGAATCTACAAGTATATAGAAAATTAAAAATATTCTAGAAGTTTCTAAAAATTTGTCGAAAAGTTCAAAAGATTTCATAAAATTCTAAAGAGTTCCAAAGATTCTGTAAGTCCAGAAATTTTAAAAGTATTTTATTAGATTCTATACAAGAATCTAAGATTTTTGAAGATTTTTTAAGATTCTGCAGAAATGCAACAGACTCATTTCGAGAATTTGATTCATAGTGATTGGCAGCGGGTTTTTTTTTGTTTTTTGTTCTGGAGTGTAACTTTGAAATGTGTAACACAAAAGTGTCATCTGTACGTATTTTCCCCGTAAGTGAATAAACAGATGCAGAATTCAGAAGCAGAATTCCAAGTAATGATTAGATATAGATAAAAATTATTTCGAATAAGTTTTTATTTCAGGAACTGTATCAAATGACACGCTGCTATCAGCAAATCAAACATATGATCAAAAAATGAGAGCAGAAATCCAAGCTGTTCACGCTCAGAGTCCACGAACAGTGCAACGTAACGTCGACCAAATTACATCGGAAATCAAGAATAGTTGCGATCTTCGAAAATCGATCAATTTTAATCTTACCAATGAACCTGCCAACAACGGGATGAATGACGAAAAATTAGATTCAATGGAATGCGAGGAGCAAGAACCTATGGAGGAAGTAGAAGAAGAAATTTTTGAGCTCTCGGAGGGTGATATAAATCCATTTGATAAGAATTTAATTGCTGGTCTTTTAAGAAAAATTAAATTTCCACAAAGCCACCATGCTGAGGGTCACGTGAGATTAAACTCCAATTTGAACAAATTTGTGCCTTCTACCGTGATTACGCTTGGTACGTACATAAAGTATGACACTGTTCAAATTCGATCAATGCGATTTTAAAAGTACCATTTTAATTTTCTTTTATATATAACATATTTTTAGGTTCTCAAACGTATGACTTGGACAAGTGCCTTGGAAAAGGAACGTACGGGAAAGTTTTTAAAGCAATAGATTTGCAAACAAGACAGATCGTAGCCCTTAAGACGCAGAAACCTGCTTGGGTTTGGGAGTTTTACATTGCCAGAGAAATAAAGGCTCGTCTCACAAATCCTTATATGGTTAGCTTTTTATTTGAGGCTTATTTAATGTATTGCTGAAACGTTCAGTATTCTCGAATTCTAGTCACTTCTATACTTGATTTTAATATTTGTTTTTCAGTTACGTGGATTCATGGACATTAAAACAGCATACGTTGCTGATAATGGTAGCGTTTTAGTTTCCGAATTCTCCAAGTATGGAACTTTATTGTCGGTAACTAATCAAGTGAAAGTTGCTACAGGAAAGCCACTACATGAGGCCCTAGCTATATTTTTCACCATCGAAATGCTACAGATTGTCGAATATTTACATAAATGCCAAATCATACACGGAGATATTAAGCCAGATAATTTTCTTTTAATGCATTTGTAAGTGAACTTAATTTTATGATATGCATTGGGTATTTCTAAGTATTTTGTATTTGTATTGCTGTTCTGTTTTCTTATCTTTTATTTTTGTAATTCGATAGACCGACAGATGACGCAAGGCCGACAATTCAATTAATAGACTTTGGATGTAGTATTGACATGAGTCTGTTTCCGGAGAATACAAAATTCATGCAGGTCATAAAGACGGAAGAATTTACTTGCATTGAAATGCAAACAGGAAAACCATGGACTTATCAGACTGATCTGTATTGTCTAGCTGCTTCTAGTCATTGTCTCCTTTTTGGTAGTTACATGCGAGTTTCAAATGTGAGAGGTCACTGGTTTATCAACTCAAAAATTCCTAGGTAAGTACAATTTTGGCTTGGACGACTTGTTTATCCTTATTATTGTTTAAATACGCTAGAGCGAAAAGTGAAGAAACTAAAGGAATTTCATTGGAGTTGCATTATAAGTTATAAGAATCACACAGTGACCCCATTTGTTCTATTCGTTTTTTTCGTGTTAAATTTTGTAATTGATTTATTTCAGTAGAGAATGTCGATACATTTTCACGATTGCTCTGGGAGATCTCAGGCTTCAAAGCTCGGAGTAATATAAGAGGACGTGTTTTTTTATGAGGATTTTCGAACTTCTCCTTATTTGTATTGTAGTGATGGAAAAGTGCAGAAGACGCTTATAGCTCACGTGAATTGTTCACCGACCTCATTCTACTTAAGCCTATTAGTTCCTTTCCGGGCAATTTCAATTTTCATTTTAAAGAAAGTTTTGAACATTTGATTTGAGCAACTGTTGGACAACGTAGTAGACACTTCCTTCGATAGTTTTCCTTGATTGTTTGCTACTCTTTGTGACCGTTCGCTAATAGTTATTTGTTAGTGAATTCGGTTATCTGCATTAAAATACTCCAAGAGCACTTCGAACAAGAGTCGAGTGTTCGATTTGACAACACCGCTTTGGTGTGGGTCGTTTTGGGTATTCGGTTTGACAACTCTGCATCAGGGTAGAGTAACAATTGCATTCGTGTTACCTACTCTATTCTCAGGTAGTGCATGCAGCGTATTTGAGATAAAAATTCTGCTCTAGGGTAAAGTGAAAAACGTATTCGAGAATCCGCTTTGCTGCGCTTTGCTCTGCAATAAAGCAAAGCAATTTACACCGAAAATTGCGCATGCTCTCATTTGAAATTTGAATTGCCATGGATGAAAACACGGAAAACATGCGACGTGTTTTCTTCATTATTAATCAAGTTCTAGAAAGCTCAAGTTATAGTGAAGAAGAAATTATTAAAAAAGCAATGAATCTTTTGATTGAAAGAATTGAACGTGCCAGTCCAGGAGAGATGTTCAATATTTTCAGATGGGGTAACCGATTTGGACGAAACTTGGCAAATTTCAATTACATGTTGAGACTAATATATTCATCAAGTTTGAGGTCAAAATATTAATTAGTTCATGAGATAAAAAAATGTGACAAATTTCTTTAAAGAGCGATACGTCGAGAACTAGATATCGTAGGTACAATTTTTAAAAATAAAAATTTAGGATAATGAGGCGAATCCAATGACTTATGACTGTTGTTAACGTATTTTTTAAATTAACAAAGTTGTTTAAACAATTTAATATAAATTTCTTCCGACCAATCGGAATCAATTAATTCAAAGAGAAAATACTCCTTATTTTGTCCTCTTTGAAATTAAAGAAAAAAATTTGAGTGCACTTCATAAACTCACTCAAAGTTTAGAAAAATGTTGAGCGCGTTACGACTTATGCCACGAGGTTTAGCACTTAACGCGCACGCTTGACGCATGAATCTTTCCCACTCGAAATCTCAGTTACTCAAGGTGGTGTTGGTATAATCGAATTGCTTTTATTTCGGGTATCTTCGTTAGAATTTCAGGCAATATGAAGTAAAGAAATTTCAAAAAAGTATGTTCAAATATATTTACAATCGAAGAATAAAACATCTCGAGCTCAGCGATGTAGGTACGTGCATCGTATCGTGTAACATGATTTTTTTGTGGGGAGGAGTCCCGTGGCCACGCAGGCGCGCGCACCATTGGCCTGCTACCGTGAGCATTTTAAAGTTCCCTGGAGTGCTCAGCATTTTTCTAAATTTGGAATGAATTTATGAAGTGCGCTCAAATTTTTTTCTTTAATTTCAAAGAGGACAAAATAAGGAGTATTTTCGTCTTTGAACCAATTGATTTCGACTGGTCGGACGAAAGTTATGTTAAATTGTTTAAATAACTTTGTTCATTTAAAAAATATGTTAACAACACTCATAACTCATTAGATTCGTCTCAGTTTCCTAATTTAAAAGAAATCATATCTATGATATCTAGTTTTCGAGTTATCGCTGAAATAAAAAACGGAGCAACTTTTAAACTAATAAATATTTTGACCTTAAACTTGGTGCATACATTGGTTTTGTCATGTACTTGAAATCTACCAAGTTTTGTCCAAATCGGTTACCCTACTCCAAAATAGTGAAAATCTTTTCTGGACTGGCATGAACGTCCAAAAGTGAAATATTTTATATACTTTTTAAGGCACAACTGAAATGCAAATTGTTACTTTAGCATCTATATTTCTCCATTTCGAATATCAAGAAAGTATATTGTTAGGAATTAGAGTTTTTCAGGTATATTTTTGTGGATTATGTACGTTTCATTGGAGACTCACTTTATGTGATCACTTCCTAAGTGTCTTCTTATGACTAAATTGAAACTTGATCAGATATGATGATTCATTTGTCATTTCTTTAGTAGAAACTGTTTTTAATACCTTATTAAATTATTTAATTTTTGAATCCTTTGCTGGTATTCGTCTAGAGTTCTTACTATATTAATTTTTTTTTAATTTAAAGGAGACAATTAATGAAAGTTTCGTTTCAGACTAGATAATTAAATTGATGTATTCTAATTGGTGTTTAATTAAGGCCACCTGAAAGATAGGAAAACATGCTGTTTGTAACCGGTATTCCTACCTTGGAACAGATTGGTGGCCCTGAAAAGGGTCGATGGGTTGGTTTTAAAGTGCAAGGTTTTTAAGTAGGTTGGAAAGTTCCTCAGGCCCAGAATAGGGATAGAGTCTACGAACTATCAGACTTTTGAGTCGGATTACTTTGTATCGAATCGGGGACCCTGGTCCGCTCGGTAGCTTTTGTTATGTAGCCGATGGTGTCTCATCTTCTGGGGGGAAACTCCTGGCTTCGGGGATGACTGCCTCATCCTCTGGAACTGCTGGACGTTTGCCGCTCCTGTGGCTGTCATCGAGAGTCACTTGGGCCGACTCGAGATATAACTTCGCTCGCTGACGCTCCTTTTGTCGCTGCTTCCTTCGCCGTCGGGCTTCTTCCGTCCGTGGCCGGGTGCTACCCACTACTCGAGGAAGAGCCTGGGGGGGGGGGGGTCACGAGAGTTTACCCGGGCTTAGGTCCAATATGGGAGATATTGGCGGATCTAGATGCCGTGGTGGACTCAGTGTCCTGAATCCACGAGTGATGTCTTCCGCGTAGAGCCTAGCTGCTACGACTCTCTTCCATTCCTCTCTGGAGAGTGAGGGAGGATCGAACGGTGAGATGAGTTGTGCTTCTCGCACTGAAGTCGAGTCCATCGGCTGCGGGTTCACCTTTTAAGTGTCTCCCTCTTGATTAAGAGCCATGAGCTCGTACTTGAGGTCGTCGAGGGAAGTGCTCGTACTGAGTGGAGGTTGCCGGAAAGGCAGAATCGGGTTCTGGAACAACCGGATGGATGGATGCCTTCGGGAGCTGTAGGAAGAGCCGACCCTGCTGATCGAGTCTTCTTAGACTTGCGTCTAAGGCAATGATTTCTCGGCATGCTAGGAAAAAATAAGTGGAAGATAAATGTTTAGAAAAGAAGGAATTTATTATCTTGCCGCTACAGAGAGAGGGAATCGCGCTCCCCGTCTGACAGCGGTGCTAGTCTCCTACCTCTCTTGCTGCTGACTTGTACGCTCAAGTTGGACGTCGGGAGAAAACTGGTTCTATGAAAAAAGGGGGGGTTGGGGGGCCCCTGCCATCGCCCCCTCCAGTGAGACCCAGCCACGCCCTTGGCCGTCGTCGCAGATGAGCCGCAACGACGATCGCGAGCAGGAAAATTGGTCTCCCCTGCATGCATGGAAGCTGGAAGGATCGGGAAGGTAGGTGTTGATGCGCGTTACCCATCTGGGCATTTTTAACGATCGGATATGTATAAACTTGGCGGCTAGAACATAGAAATAACGATTAGTGTGCGGCAAAAAAGCCCGCAAGTGGGCAAAAAATCCACGAGATCTGAGATACTTAAGGCTACTTAGTTACTAAAGATTATGGTGGTTGAGAGGAAAGGTGGGGGAAATGGGAGTATGAGCAGTGCAGATGAGTATGAATGGAGAATGCACCTAGAGAACAGAAGTGTGACTTATTTCATGAGGAAGTCTTTGGGTCTTGCGTGCTCTCGCAATGGATCGAATTCGTAGTCTCCGAGGGATGAGATATGTGCATGCTTGGATTTGGATAATCTTTCATAAAATCTTTTGGCAGTGTCATGGATATACTCTGAGATGGTTGGTAGGTTAAATTCTTTGTGAAGTAGGGC
>JBAGKK010339707.1:0-19300 GCA_037177015.1 Euceroptres primus
ATGTATATAATATATATATATCTTAGTTTTTAGAAATTATTTTTTAGGAATAAAAATTAAATTTAAAAACGATTCCAAGTAGGAAATATGCACTTTCAAGAAAGAATTTCCTAGAAAGCTTAATTCATGACAATTAGAAAAGGGATTTCAAAGTAATAATAATTGCCAGAGGAAAAGAGAATCTATAAATAAGTAGTTTAGTCAATTTTTGGTCAGATATTCAGTAGTATAAGTGAGTTTTTGTCAGATAATTCCCCTAATGGGAGCTTCTAAAGAACAAAAATGATTCTGAAATCTGAAATAACCATGAGGCCGAAAAAAAGTATTAAAAAAACCACTGCTTAATAAAATTTGTATTCAACTCTTGAACTCTCTGCTTCCTCATAAAGATTGTTTTATTACCAATAATAATATAATCAGTCGATTGATATCGTCAAAATAACTAAAGATATACAATATTGCTATATTCCTAAAATGTGAAAAAAATTTACTTATAAACGAAAAAGATAAATATTAAAAAGTTACCAATAATCATGAAGGTAAAAAGACAACAATGGACCTAGATTTTTGTTGCATGTGTTTTTTAAGATTGATAATAGAACGTGAGACTTTACGAAAAGGACAGAGAGAGAAAAGTATAGTTTTGACCGAGGGGCTCATTACTTGGACTTTTGGTATACACAGATTGCAAGACTTCATGAAATTGCAAGGAATTCCAAGATATTGCATGATTGCCAAAGATTGAAAAATTTTGCAGAAGATTGAATGAGATTACATGATATTGCATGGCACTGCACTGGATTGTGTGGAATTGCATAGGCATTGCATGGGATTACACGAGATTGCATGGAATTACATAGAGTTTGTAAAGAGATTTCCTGAAATTGCGTACAGATTGCAAGAGTGCATGGGATTACATGAGATTGCACGAAATTTCATGGAATTAAATCGAGATTGCACAAAGATTGTATGGGATTGCATAGAGGTTGCATCAGACTGCACGAAATTTCGTGAGATTACATAAAGATTGCAAGAGTACATAAACATTACACAGGATTGCATACAGGTTACATAAGATTGCACGAGATTGCATGGAATTACATAGATTGTACCGAGATTGGTGGGGTTGAATAGAGATTGCAAGAGTGTATAGAGATTGCACGGAATTGCACAGAGATTACATGGGATTGCATAAGATTGCACAAAATTGATCAAGATTGCACAATATTGCACAAAATTGATTAAGATTGCACAAAATTGATTAAGATTGCACAAAATTGATCAAGATTGCACAAGATTGCATGCAGTGTGTTCACCAGATTGCATAAGTAATTATCCCATCGGTTTTGACGATTTTGGAAAATGACACTAATGCCTAACTTAGAAAAAATTACTTCAGAAGGATCTTAACTTCTATTTATTACTGTTCAAATTATTTTTAATAATGTATATCGAGTCCTCGGTGGCGCAATTGATTAGCGTATCCGCACATGAAATAAAGGAACGCTCCCGGTTCGAACCCGGGCCGAGGTAGATTTTTTCTCGTTTTCAAAAAGAATTAAAAATAATTTGAACAGTTAAAAATAAAAATTAGGATCCTTCTGAATTATTAAAATCACGGCTCGACAACCTAACATCTTAATTATGAATATTAGAAAAAATTATTTTCTGTCGTAATTATTTATTCAACCACATAGTTAATATTTCATACTTTTTCTTCAACCTTATCCTCAATTCATAATTCGATTCAATCTGTTTTTCCTAAGTTAAGCATTAATGTGCATTCTTCCAATAAAATAAAATAATGATTATTTACACCGATCGAAAATTCTAACCATCTTCTCAGTAGTTTTTATTTGTGTTATTATTTTACGCCCTTTCTGTGAAGAAGCGTGAAATTCGAGTTTCAGGAAGAGAATAATCCCAAGATTGGATTCTTTCCAAATGGAACCACTTTTTCGGTGAAAGTTCCGTCCCGGCAGAAAATGGAGGAGTTGTTAAGATTTTTATAACTATAAGCGGTGCGAGCTTCGGGCATTACGAAGGCGTACAAAGCCATGGAGCACCTTTTGCAACGCAGTAGGACCATTAGAGGTGGTTGGTGAATTTTTGCGGCCGGGGACTTAAAGTTATTGAAATTCGTGACGTTAAAGAGAACTCGCTGGCGCTCGGTTGTGTTAATGGGCACAACGCTTCACTGATTACAGAGCGGCGGAAAACGGATGCCTTACAGCGATAGAGTAGCCTTAAGGGTCCAAGAGGACCACCTAGCGGGGCCCTCGCTAAATCCTCTTCGCAAAGAGAGGGTATAGTTGCCGCTACCAGATGGTCCCATCGTCGCTCGGTCCAACGCCTCTACAGCGATATTGAAATCCAAAGGTGTCATAATCTCTGGTTTAAGTTACCAGGTGGCTAATTTGCCGGTAAGCGAGCTCCCACAGTTTGCGGATCTCATTACTGACACCGCCGACAAGTTTACCAGGAAATCCTACGAAATAGTTTACAAGTTAGCATTAGCGTCCTGCCGGTACCTCAAGACGAATCAGGAGTCTGGGAAATGATGATTAATACCCAGAATTTGGTGGTTCGTTGATTCGTTCATCGTACTGAGAAAAAAGGTCCAGTTAGAGTTACTACGCTTGGCCTAGTTGCGAACTAATAATGTGTCGAACTAAGAATTCAGTATAGGAAACCAATATTTAAGTGCGAGACGCTAAGTTAGGCAGTTATGTGAAGCTGGTAAGTTTTACTACGCTGAGTAGTGTCCCAGGGCAAGGCTAGTAGAACTAACTACGCTGATAGTCAGATTTACTATGCTACTGTTTACCGACATTAACACTAGAGCACTGCAGTCATATCTCTTCCCCCTTATCCCTACGTTAGAATCATGCTAATGAGTTTCTGTTTCTTTGCTTCGCAAGAACCCACAAATAATAATAAGAAGAGTTTCTGTTAGTAGCGTCGGTGCAGAGGTGTGTTCAGGGAAGAGCTTGTGTGGACCTCAAAAAAGTGAAAATATTTCTGTTATCACATAGGAATGTCCTGACCATGCTTCAGTCGTGGATTCTTGAGACTATGTGGAAACATTCATAGGTAAGTCCCATCTATAATATGAATGCTAACATTTTAAATGTTCTCTCGTGGACCTGTGCTGACGCTAACTCTTATTACCTCTTATTATTAAACGATTATTAAAACTTATTAAAACTTCAAATACAGTACACTCTTGTTAAAGGTGCAAATACAATACAATGTAAAATAGGCTCTGACGTCAGCACGGAGCCGTAAATGGTTCTCTGTTTCACTATCAGAACAAGTGAACCAGAAACGAGAGAGACAAAACACTTTTATTATAGTTAAATCATCATTATGTACGCTATTTGTTTATCTTATTATCATTATACTTTTAATTATAATTCTACTATCACTGTATTAATAATTGCTGAAAATAAAATCAATATTTATTTTTAATACGTATAATGTATAATTATAACAACAACCACTCAACTCAGTAAATTATACGACCTGGCGTAGTAAACGATAGAAGGGAGCGTAGTAAAGCGCACTTATCCACTTATTTAAAGAGTCTACTACGCGTGGTAAGCCCTGATAGGTAGTGTAGTAAACCCTACTAGATAGCATAGTGAAAATGTCAGAGTGATGTGGTAAGGTTCACAGGTCAGCCTAGTAACGTTTACTACTCTGGTCTTACTAGTCGGCTTGGTATTTCTAACTAGACAGTTTGACCATATTTTACTATGCCAAATAGTTACATTAACTGGATTTTTAGTAGCTTTAACTAGCTTTAAAGGTCTAGTTAGAGTTACTACGCTCAACCTAGTTGCGAATTAATAGTATGCCAAATTAAGAATTTAGTACTGGAAGCCAATATACTTTAGTGTGAGGAACTAAGTGCAGGAGTACGAGACGCTAGGTAGTTATGAGAAGCTGGTGTTAGTGTTAGTGTCAGGAAACAGTACTATAGTAAATCTGACTATCAGCGTAGTTAGTTTTACTATCCAGCGTAGTAAAACTAACTACGCTGATAGTCAGATTTACTATAGTACTGTTTACCGACACTGACTCTAGAGCGCTGCAGTTATATCTCTTCCTCCTTAGTCCTACGTCAGAACCATACTAATGAGTTTCTGTTAGTAGTTGTGTTGACGCTAACTCTTATTAACTCTTATTATCTCTTATTATTAAACTATATTTTCCATATTACAGGAACCTTAAACTTCAACTGCAGTACACTCTCGTTAAAGGTGCAAATACAATACAACGTAAAATAGGTTGTGACGTCTGCACGGTTCTCTGTCTCGCTTTCAGAACGATTGAACGAGAGAGACAACACTTTTATTATAGATATATCATCATTATGTACGCTATTTGTTTATCTTATTATCATTTTCATTATAATTCTACTATCACTGTGTTATAAATTGCTAAAAATAAAATTATTGTTTATTTTTAATACGCATTATTGTATGATTATAACAACAACCACTAGTAAATTATACGACATGGCGTAGTAAAATATAGAAGGCAGCGTAGTAAATCGCACAAGAGTTTACGCGTAGTTTAAGTTCTACGCGTAGTAAGCCCTAAAAGGTAGTGTAGTAAACCCCAAAATAAACTAGATAGCGTAATAAAAATGTCAGAGTGATGTGGTAAGGTTGACAGGTCAGCCTAGTAACGTTTACTACTCTCTGGTCTTACTGGTCGGCTTGGTATTTCTAACTAATCAGTTAGCTTGACCATATTTTACTACGCCAAATAGTTACATAAACTAGATTTTTAGTAGCTCTAACCAGATTTTTTTCTCCGAGCGGAAAAGGGTTGGAGAGTACTTCAAAATTACTGCAGAAAATTGTAGAGTTTGTATAAGAAAATAATATAAAATCAAGAAGCAGGAAAATGGTACAAAATATAAAAGTTGAAGTCTAATAAACCACTATTACTAAAACAGGTTCTTCCTTAGTGCGCAGAAACTGGCGTATTTTTTTCTTCAAAACCACAATTGGAAGATGTTAGTGCAAGTGTTCATTCTCAAGAAACCACTTTTGATTCCTAGCCATTCTCACTTGACCTTGGTTAATCCACAAGACAGCAGGTCTATCGATTTAACGTGGTAAGACGTGTATGGAAGCCACAAGTACCTTCCATCCATTTCTGGGAATTCTTGAGTATATTTCCTCGTGTATAGCACGAAAGGTATTATGATTCAGTATCTCCTTGCTATATTCATGCTCGGCACCCTTTTCCCGCAGAGTTTTCATTGGAGTAGGAAGCTTTCATTCGAGAAAAACGAAGGTGACAATGGCGCACGCCACCAAGTTCTTGGCACGCCTATCGTCTCCGCTTTAAGGGCTCTAGAGACTAGAATTTTGAGACTAGGTCTAGAGGCTGACAAATCCTGAGAGAAATGGACCCAGAGACTCATTGAAGAACGGATTTTAGTCAATTTCGAGGTCGCTATTGACCAGCATGTAGGCGACACTTGGCTCCTGAATTGGCAGGAAGCCCGCACCGCTTAACTCCTCGGTACTAGCTCAATGAGATTATCATCGGTTGTGGCCAGTCTCAGACTCCCTCGTCTCTACTTGATTGAATGAACTTGTCAATGAGAGTCATTGATAGTAGAAACATTGCGGTTTATTCTAGAACCACCTGGCAGTCTGAGCTTCCGAATTTCCACTTCCGATGGATTTTAAAGGAGCTGAACTCAAAAGTGAGGATCATAACTAAATATTTTATACTGAGATTCTTGGAGAAAAATCTCACATCAGTTGAAAAGATGTGTAAAAGTCATGATAGCAAGTTAATATCCAAATCATTTTCAACCAAATGTTTCATTTCAATTTTTAAAGGTTGAAAATGATTTGTATATTAACTTGTTATCATGACTTTTTCGCATCTCTTCAATTGAGATTTTTCTTCAACTACAAGAATCTCAGTATAAAATAAATTGGTACTTAGTTACTATCCTAACTTTCATTTTGAATTAATTTCCTTGGAAGTGAAGAATCAATTTCCAATCAGAAGTGAAGATTCGGATTTAATTATTTTCAATTTGAAAAAATTAATCAACAGAATTGAAGAGCACATTTGCATTTTCCACCAATAACGATTTTTCGATAAACTTTGTCTTTTCAATTTACAATCTGTATTTTTGTATTATAGCCTTCACTGATAGTACAAAATTTCGTGTATTCAGTAAGAAAAATCCTGCTTCTTTAGAAGTAACTTTTATAAAAAAAAACCCGTGAGGGGATCTAAGACACTTTGGAAACGAAAAAAATACTAGGGTGGCGTTTAAAACTTGAAAGTTGTATATTCCGAAACGGCACTTGTCCAATTTTGTTCTCTTAGTGAGAAAAATTCCCTAAAGAATTTTTAAAAATAAAAAAAAATTGAGTAATGCTGGGAAGTTTTTAAAAATTTAAAAATTTTTAAAAAATTATTCTATGGATGCAAAAATCATTGAGTAATTATAAATAAATCATTGAGTTTTTCAGTACTTTTGCAGCAAAAAAGTTATTATAATTCATTATAAATATGTAATATGCCTTTTGTTATTAATCAACAATTAATTTTTTATAACGAAATTATTTAAACACTTGTTTTTAGTACTTTTTGGCCATTTTTGAGTACTTATGAGGAAAAAAGTTATTATAATGTATTATAAATCTACAATATGCCTTTTCTTATTAACTATCAAGCAATTGTTTGTTATAATAATAACATAAAAAAACATGTTTTTTGTACTTTTCACCCTTTTTTCAGTACTAATTTTGTTGCAAAGAAGTTATTCTATTTAATAATGAATATCGAATATGCCTTATATTAATAATAAAGTAGTCATTGTATATAACAAAATATTTTTCTCAACAGCTTCTCTACATTTTATTATACAATTATCCTACAGTTATATAACAATTATCCTTATTGTAATTCATCCTGAATGTCGCAAAATAAATTGAATAATATTTTTCTACAACTAGTATTTCATTAATTAATTAATTACTAATTAATTACTACATACTTAATTTATTACTTATTAATTAATTACTACATAATTAATTAATTACTGAAGTACTAATTACAAAAAAATATTATTCAATACATTTTGCGACATTCAGGACGAATTACAAGTGCCTGTAGGATAATTGTATAATAAAATGTAGAGAAGCTGTTGAGAAAAATATTTTGTTATAAATATTATAACAAAATATTAATTAATTACTATTTCATTAATTAGTTAATTAATTACTGATGTCCTAATTACAAAAAAATATTATTCAATGCATTTTGCGACTTTCACAAGTGTCTATAGGATAATTATATAATAAAATGTAGAGAAGCTGTTGAGAAATATATTTTGTTATAAACAATGACTATTTTATTATTAACATTAGGCATATTCTATATTTATTATTAATTAGAATAACTCCTTTGCAACAAAAGTAGTACTGAAAAAAGGATGAAAAGTACAAAAAACATGATTTTTTATAATATTGTTATAAAAAATTGCTTGTGAGTTAATAAGAAAATGCATATTGTAGATTTACATTTATTTACATTTATTTACATTAGATTTACAATTATTTATTTACATTTATTTACATTTATTTATCTATTGAACATTTTTTCATAAAATCATTCATTTGTTATAAAAAGTAGTGATTTTTCGACGAAATTCGGAAAAAAGTTTTTTCATAAAATTGTTAATATTTTATAAATAAATAAAAATGTTAATAAATACTAACATTTTTTCATAAAATCATTCATTTGTTATAAAAAGTAGTGATTTTTCGATGAAATTCGAAAAAAAGTTTTTTTTAAAATTACCGTATCTCGAAACCAATTAGAGATAGAAGGTTCTTTTTTTTTGTTTTTCTTAGTATATTGTACACTTTCTTTTTTAATTTGAACTTTTTTTTGTAAAACGCAATAGAAATGTCCCGTCCACGCAAACGTGAATTTTGAAAATTCTTTTTTAAAAAAAACTCTTTGGAAATCGATCTATTCTACAATTTTCAAGAGGTTATTCAGGACCCCGTCAAGAAACTATTTTAAAAAAATCGCGTCTGGAAATTATTTGGGGAAAAAACTACCAGCTTCTTAGACTGTTTACCTAGTTTTCATTTTCAGTGTCTCAATTGTACTATGTGAGTCGTTTTGAGTTGTAGAAGTCAGAAGCATTTTGCAGGCAACGAGACAGTAACTAAGCATAGCCGCTTAGTAATCAGTTCCGTCAGATTAAACCATCTTCATTTTTATAGGAATGAGTTCTATTTGTAGAGAAGACAAAACGCGTTATAAGGAAGGTGTTAAGTGTTTTGAAGCAGTTCTGGCCTGGAGTAGCCACTTATCACGAGAGTTCAGTGTTTAGAGTGATTATCACAGGATCACACTAACCGTGTAATCATGGCTGTGAGCAGCAGAATAATGTGCTTGAGTAACTTGCTTGAGCAAACGAATTAGTAGTGCGTGCAGCACACTCTGATTTTCCTTTGCTCTTTTACGAGTGCTAAGAGCTTCACAGATACTCTTTGATTATGTTACGTCGCTGTCCCACTAATGACGTTGCTTCCACAAATTTACCGGAACTGCTTTCTCCCAAGTTCTTTTTTAAAAGTTCAAAATTAAGATTAAATGAAAACTTGAAATTTTTTGACTTAAATGGGAATAATTTCTTCGATGAAAGAAAAGTTGTTGATGGAAAACAATAGTGGTTCCTTAAGCAAGTATGAATTTTAATTGGAGCTTAATTAACGGTAGTTTCAGTATTGACAAGTTCTCACTGCATTCCAGTAGTCACTGCATCAATCTCTTTCACATTCGCATTACTGATAATGTCATAAGCGATGACAAAGCGAAACCTGCTTTTTCAGGAGCTGAAGTGAAATGATAAATTGTTAGGAGCCTTATCAAACACACTTTAGCCATGTGGAGAAAAAAAATATTTTTTTATTAATGTTCGGAATAAAAATCGTTAAAATAAATCAAGAATAAAATAATCAATGTTATAAATCCCTAAGTGCAAAAGAAGAACAATAATTTATTTAGAATTATTTCATATTTAGGAATATTGCACACTGGTCTCAAATAGAAACAGTTCACAATCAACCACAGCTAATATTTGTTAACCATTATTGATTTTTTCTCCTGAAATTATCGGAATTAAATTCTTAAGAGAAAGAGAACTGTGGTTTGCGATTTTCAAATATTTTTCTCAGTGCAACAATATATAAACAGAGTGACAAAATGGCCCGTTTTAACATTAAATATTTTCTTCTTCGAAAAAAATGTCGACTATTGGTCAAAATTATTACAATTGAAATCATAGATCATAAATAACTCAATTAATATTCAACCCAATTATTATAAACTAATACTTAAGTGTGTCATTTCGTCATAAAAGAAAATTTGTTTTTGACATTAATTGTTAACATTTATCATATTTGTCATAAATAGTAACAGAACTTTGCAACAAATTAACAATTATCATTATTACAAACATTTTTATAAACAAATCCCCAATTTTTGTATATTTCTCATATACAGCTAGATTATTTTCTTTTTAATTGCAACTAATTTTATCTGTCATTAAAGACATTTCTAAATGCAAAGCATTATAAACAATAAATAATTTGTATTATTAAAAACAATTCCTATAAAAAATATCCCAATCGTCGCGGTTTTATTGTCGAACAAAATTATTTTCTTCTCAATTTTTGTGGGTGTTAACTTAATCAGGAAAACTCACCGGAAAGGAGTAGCAACAATCAAAATTTTTAATTTTGTAAACAAAACCACCATATTTAACATTTTCGTATAGAAAAAGCCGTTTTTTCAGTACAACTAGTCTACAATTAGTTAATATTGATGATAATTACCCACTAAATATTAATTATATTATATTAATTTATTATTATAATTATATTATTTATATTAATTATATTAATTATATTAATTATAATACATAATTATTATAATTTCTAAATTGTGACATGTTGGAAGACATGTCGTATATTTCATTGACCCTCTATATGAAATCGTTGATAAAATTTCATTGGCTATGGGGTCTCCAATGAAATATTATCAACGATTATAATTTTTAATTAAAGTTTCTCTGAATAAATGCTTTATTGAAAAATTCTCTTCACAGTAACAAAGAATACTATAAAAATTGTTAAATCTTAAAATGGTTTGGATTAAATTCAGTAAAATTTGTCTGAATAAGACTATTTCTGAAATTCGGGTAACACGGTATTAAATTTAAACCAATGATGCTTAAATTAAGACAAAATTTTACTGAATTTAATCTAAACGATTTTAAGGTATAATAGTTTAAAGTATTCTTTTTTACTATGATTGCCGAAAACATTTTCTTTTTCACTAAATTTTAGTATGATCATAATTATAATCAAGCTCAAGCAAGATATTTCACATAACAATAATATTGATGATTTTGAGAAACAATTCTATACTTTAAAGATGTAAAATAGAATTTTAATTGTTCAAAAATTGTAATTTATTGACTTAATTATTTAGTGAATAATAATCAACTAATCGTAGACCGGTCGCAGTGAAAAAACGGTTCTTTCTATACAAAAATGATAGATACAGAGGTTTTATTTACAAAATTTATAACCATTATAAATATTAATTGTTGCTACACTTTGCCAGTGAGTTTTCATAATTTATTATGCTACCACCCATAAAAAAAGAAGAAAATAATTTTGTTGGACAAGAAAACCGCGACCATTGGAATATTTGTTTATAGGAATTGTTTTTAATAATACAAATTCTTTATTCTTAATAATACTTTGCATTTGGAAATGCCTTTTTGGAAATTCCCATTTGGAATTGACAGATAAAATTAGTTATAATAAAAAAAAATCATCTAGCTATGAGGAAAATACAACAATTGAGAACGTTCTGTTACTATTTATGACACATGCGATAAATATTAAAAATTAACGTCAAAAACAAATTTTCTTTTATGATAAAAAAGAAAATTAATAATTTGTTTATAAAAATTGTTTATAATAATTAAGTGACCGAATCCATTTCAAATCAGGTAAGCAGTGCAACTTTAAGTCACAGAATCAGTCGTCTATGAAATATGTTGTTTTTGAAAGGAAATAAGAAGACACGTATTTTACCGTTTTAAGAAAAAATTCATTTTCGCTAAGTTATGAATATTCGAATTTTAAGATTCTTTTTTTTAAAAAACAACATTTTTCTTTAAACTTTTATAACTTTAGACTCAACTAAAATATTTGAGTTTTCTTTCCGGATTATAGTGAGGTTTATTAGCCTCTTTCAAAATCCGCCAAAAAATTTTAAAAAATTGAAAATTTGTAAAGTGGCGACGGGTTTTCTGCAAAAATTAAAAGATAATTTTCTCAAAAACTCCTCCTAGTTTTCTCCCAAATTTTTTTGATAAATTAGTACTCATGTGATGAAGAAAACAGATAAGTTTCATGTGGGCTAAACTACTTTTGTAAACAGGAGAATTTTTTTTAATGAAATCAAATGTTCGAATTTTTTTTACAACTGACGGAATATACGAAAAAATATCAACAAACGAGTTTGGTACTTTAAAAAAATTCTACCCAAAAGACCTTTTAATCTTTTAAGTTATCTTGCATCGGTTATTCGTTTCTGAGAAAAATTCGAAAATGTGATTTTGTAAAAATAGAAATTGTCCTGGATTCAAAAATGGTTTGGCCAACATAAAACTCGCTGGATAGTTTCCTTATGTAAACATAAATTTTTGAAAAATATTTGAAAAAATTAAAAAGACGGGTTTTTCAATATAATGGATCTTATTTTTTAAATTGAATTCTGCAAACATAAAATGGCGATTTCATCGAAAAACCCATCTTTTTGATTTTATCTAATATTTTTTAAAAATTTATGTTTACATTAGGAAACCATCCAGCGAGTTTTATGTTGGCCAAATCATTTTTGAGTCCAGGCCAATTTCTGTTTTTACAAAATCACATTTTCGAATTTTTCTCACAAACGATGTAAGATATCATTAAAGATAAAAAGGTCTTTTACGTAGAACTTTTTTATAGCATCAAACTTTTTTGTTGATATTTTTTCGCACATATCGTCAGTTTTAAGAAGAAATTGAAAATTCGAATTCATTCAACAAAATTCTCCTGTTTACAAAAGTAGCGTAACCCACATGGAACTTATCTATTTTCTTCTTCACATGAGTACTAATTTAGCAAAAAAATTTGGGAAGAAAACAAGATGGGGTTTTTGAGAAAATAGTCTTTTGATTTTTTCAGAAAAAGCGTCGCCATTTTGCGAATTTTAATATTTTTTAAATTTTCTGGCAGATTATGAAAGAGGCCAATAAACCTCACCAATGGTGAGTCAACATAATCAGGAAAGAAAACTTAAATATCTTAATCGAGTCTAAAGTTATAAAAGTTTAAAGAAAAATGTTTTTTTTTAAAGAAGCTTAAAATTCAAATACTCATATCTTCGTGAAAATGTATTTTTTTCGGGCACGTTTAGAACATTGAATTTTTCGAAATTCAAGAAGAAATTCAAGCTTATAAACTCTCTTCGAATGCAAGATTTCTCGAAATCGAAATTATTCAGTTGGTTTTGAAATTAAATGCATCTGAAATGCAATTCGAATTTGAAAAATTCGAATCGAACATTCGAATCGACGATTCGAATTTTTCAAATTCGAATTTCATTTCAGATACATTTAATTTCAAAACCAACTGAATAATTTCGATTTCGAGAAATCTTGCATTCGAAGAGAGCTTAGAAATAAAGTTCTTCTTGAAATAAAGTCAATTCCGAAAAACTCAATGTTCTGAACGTGGCCGAAAAGGTACCAATTTGCATTGAAAATTCGAACTGACGAACTGTACACCTCTAATTTTGACCAATAGTGAATTCTCTTCGACATTTTTTTCTAAAATAAAAATTCATAATGCTAAAACGGGCCATTTTGACACTTTGTTTAAATAGTTGCACTGAGAAAAAAATTTGAAGTTCGCAAACCACAGTTCTCTTAAGAATTTAACTCCGAAAATTTCAGAACAAAACATCAAAATCGGTTAAGAAATACGTTAGAGACTTATGAGGACCAGAAACCATTTTTATTTCTTTGAAGCAAGTGGACAAAAGATACACAGTTTTAATTTTTAATTTTAGTTATGAACAAATTTCTAGAATCTTTTATCTATTTAGAGATAATAAATAAATAAATAAATAAATAGAAGAAAAGGAATTGGGAGGAAGACACTGAATAATAGGATTGCATGGAAAAGATTTATTTTCGTCAAAAAGTGTCGTACATATTAGATTATCAATGGACGAGAGAAAAACTGATGAACTATTGTATAATGTGTATATTCACCTAAAATTGGCTGGTATCGATTATTAATAATAAATTCCATAATATCACAATAACATCATTTATTCTTTCCCTCGGTTCTAGATTCCCCGAAGGCAGGCGAGCTCGCCTGATTGTCTGGCAAAATTGAACGTTTTACGTTCTCTCGGTACTCGCCTTCATACGCTCTTAAATATAAATCCTTAATTAATATTTGATTATCCAGCTCGGACGGCGAAAGAAATCTCTTTGCTCGACTCTGCTGCTGTGCTTCCAACTCCTTCCACAAAAACTGTCCTAATTTGTATTGGCGGCTCCCCGTGGACAGCAAATTAAGTCTCCCATCAACATCTCGAATTCGTCTACTACGATGCTTTGGCACTTCACTTTTACTCTCGACAGTTGGTATCTCGTTACTGAATGAAGAATCACTGCTGTTCGATAAAATCGTGTTTTCTTCCGTTGTTTGTGTAAAAGGTATTATTGCAGTTGTGACCTCTTCAGTGACCTTGGACGAGTTAAGTTTATTTTCTATGATATGTTTGAAAAACGTATAAATCTCGCCGATTGTAAAAGCAGTTCCATTCCGGACGGTCATCTTATCAATTTTCATTTTCTTGATCAGTTCCTCCGTTGCATTCTGAGTTTCCAACATCGATAACTTCTCGTTCACGTAGTCGTTAATGAACTCGTAAAAGCCTTTGTACGTGCTCGACACTTTGTGCTTCTTCTTATCTTTCTTCTTCCCCTTCTCAACTCGAGTTTGATTCCTTTTTCTGGACTCCTTCCGTGACTGTTTCTCATACCATCGTAAAGTCTTATTATAGAACCTTACGATCCTCTCAAACTCCCTCTTTAACTTTATAAACTCTCGTTGATTTCTGACCTCGAAACTATCTCGATTTTTCGCAGTTGAGTTCTTCCTCGGTTGAGATAAATCCACATGGAAGAAGTTCTTGCTGATGACGTTCAAAAGATCATGCATCGTTACGTTTGTATGATTATCTGAATGTTTCGTATCGAGTCTTTGTAACTTGCGATATACGACCTTGAGAAAGTCGACCATCTTCTCGTCCCTAGATCGAGATCTTCCACCGTGATTGGTCCGATTTTTTATTGTGTTGTGAAGAGTCAAATTGGCTGTTTCCACTTCGAGGGTACCATTTTTCATGGTCGTGAGGTTTTTCTTCATTTCCAGGTGAAGGAGCTTCTTGCCTACTTTTCTGAAGAAGTCGATAAACTTCTTGTAAGCTGCAACGACTGTTTGGTTCCTTCCCTCTTCGTGAACTGATCTTCTTCTCCTGTTCCATCGGATTCTGGGATGCTGACCAAGGGAGCAGGTTGGAAGCTCTTTTGGACTCCAGTTTCCACTGATGCAGGTGGCTCCTGGGGGACCTTCACTGAGATAGTAGCCCTTGTCGCAATCGTACATGATTTGCTTGTTGTTTATCACTTTTTTGACGTAGGGTCTGTGAACAGATTTGCCAAGAGTAGCTAAAAGTTGTTATAAAATCATTATGAAACTTTGATGGTAAAGAAGCTTGGAGAATATGGATAGGATGGTAGAAATCAGGTATCAAGAATTACCTGTAATCATAAACATACCTGTAATCATAAACTCCCATATTGCCAACCAGAAGGACCTTTCCATTTTTCACGAATCCAGGGAATGGGCAGTAGACTTCAATGCAAGATGGAATGTCTCCAGTCCAGTTTCCAAAACTGCACTCCACCGAAAAGGACAGATTGAAAGGACCACCTCCAATCAGCTCAAATCCATCCTTGCACTTGAAGACAGCTTTCATACCATGATCAGTCTTTGGTGCAATCACCATTCCATTTTTAGGTGCTTTTGGCATCTGCTTGCATCTAGCTGGTGAACACGAGGGTACTATCGACCAGGTTCCATTGTTGCAGACAACTGGGGTACTATTGGCAGCAAATTCATAATCTTGAACACATTCAACCAGTAATCGTTCACCATGCTCCACTACAGTCACGTTGTTGATGTGGTCCTGATCATGACTAGCGACTATCACATGACCATAGGCAATCTGTGGTACCACACATGGAGCAAGACACTGGGGAAGTGGATATCGCCATTTGCCATCGATTTGACAAACGGATGATGTGTTGCCTTCAAGTTTCATATGGTCGTTACAACGGAAAATGATACTTGCTCCTAGCCCAGTTCCTGGGAAAGACAGAATAGGATTCTCTGGTTAGGTTGAATTTAGAAAGAGTTTCATCCCTGTTTTTAATTTTCGATCAAAGAAAATTACTGCTAAACAACTTTCTAAGTTGCTTTAGAAAGTTGTTTGATCAAAGAAAATTAAAAACAGGAATGAAACTGGATTAGGAAATTATCAGCTTAGAGAAGGCGAAGTCTGATATCATGAGAAAAGGGAATACGAGATGATATAAAGGACAAAGGGAATTCTGAGTCCGAAGGGTATTTGCAAAAAGGGCTATCGGTCTGCTTTTAAAATACCTGCTTCGATGTTGTCGATCCAGCCGTTGTAAAGGGTTCCCGGCGATCCACAGTTGATCTCCTTGCACGTCGGCGTTTGTCCTGTCCATCTTCTGTCGGCGCCGCATCGCCTGGTCGCGGCTCCCACTATGGTAAAACCATGTTTGCACTCATAAGACACTATGGAGTTGTACCCGAAGGATGTGTAAACTGCGTTCCCGTGACGAGGATTCTCAGGAGCTGGACATTGCACTTGCGTGACCTATGAATCCATAATGACCTTCTGTATTTTGTGGTCCATGCTTTCAAAATTGTAGTAAATTTAAAACTGTAGTAAATTTAAAACTGTAGTAAATTTAAAACTGTAGTAAATTTAAAATTTTAGGAAATTTAAAATTATAGATGAAACTTTAAAAATTGTTGAAAAATTGTTGTAAAATTGTTGAAAAATTATTTCCAAGAAAAAATACTGTTTTTAATTCAATTATTTTGTAGGATTGAAGAAACCATAAAATCACCTTCTATAGGTTTATTAAAGAGGTTTCGATTGGAGAAGGTAAATGAGTGAAAAATCTCATATTTATTCGTCGAAATGAGCGTCGTTTCGTTGGCATGGGTTCGCCAAACCTCATCAGGCTAATTCATTAAAAGAAAGACCACATAAATATCACATTTTTACAGATAAATGGTATTTCTTAAATAGAACACTTAAAAAAATAAGAAAAAAACATTTTGGACCCTGATCTTGATGATAATATTTAAAAAAAGTTCTTTGAATTATCGGAAATAAAATTTAACTCTATTAACAAAAAATGCAATAACAAACGCAAAATTAAATTTGAATCTTTATTTTCTAATCAACATAGCCAATTGAAGACAAATAAAGATCATTGGTTGAAAAATGTAACGGGCATTCAAATACCAACAGACACTATTGATATTGTCTCCTTAGGACCTAATTACAGGGTTCTTTCAAAATGTTCAAAACAAGAAGTCATTGATATTGTCGAAAATTTAGAAACAGTACTTCAATCATCAGATCTACACAATGACTAGTGATCCATTTCGAGACTTTTCGAGACAAATTCGAGATTTGCTCGAAACATAATCAGATGAGATCAAAATTGAATGGAGATCGCGAATCTCAAATAAAAAGATTCGAGGTCACGAGTCAAGATTCTCGAAAATTTGAGATTTCGAGTTGATATTCTCGAAAATTTTTATTCGAGATTCTCTACCTCCATTCAATTTGACCTCATCTGATCATGTTTCGAACAAATCTCGAATTTTTCTCGAAAAGCCTCGAAATACATCACTAACAATGATCTTAAAAATGAAATAAGAAAAAGTAACTATAAATATTAACATTACTTTAAAGAGAGATGTTCATATTTCCAAAGAAGATAGAGAATTCTCTAAAAAACTAAAAAAGACAAAAACCTTTTTGAAAAATAATCCTGATATCTTTTTTACTAATGCTGACAAAGGTAAGCTCACTGTTTGTTTAAAAAAATCCACTTACAACCAAAAATGTCCAATTTGCTTTCTGATACATCGACTTTCATTCCAGTAAACAAAAACCCGTTGAGAAAACTACAGGTAAACATATCAAAAATTTTTAAAAATCATAATGACAATAATTTTTTAAAATACAAATACCACAATAAACAACTTACTTCAACTGACACGGTTTTAGCTCAATGTTATGGTCTAACAAAAATTCACAAACAAGCTGTTCCTTTCCGTCCTATTATTTCTATTGTTAATAGTCCAACACATTTTTTGGCTAAAGTAATTTATGATAAATTAAAACACTGTATAAAACCCCTTCTTTCACATATTAATAACAGTTTTGAATTAAAAGAAAAACTCAAAGATATAAACATAGACGACGACTATGTCCTTCTTTCTCTTGATGTCAGCTCTTTATTTACAAATATCCCTTGTAACATGGTTTTAGAGAGTTTAGGAAAGAGAAAATTTATTTAAAATTTATTCACAACCAATGTAAAATTCCGTTTAATGGTATTATAATCTGTACGAAATTCCTTTTTGAAAATACCTTTTTCCCTTTTAATAACAACATTTATAAACGAATTTATGGTACGCCAATGGGCTCACCAATCTTGCCTTTGTTTGCGGACATTGTGGTGGATGATCTGGAGGAAACATGTCTAAGAAAGTTAAAAAATATTTACTATTGTGTTCCTCTTTTATATTATAGGTACGTCGATGATACGATCCTATGCGTTCAAAAAGAACATATTGATGTAATTATTTGATTATTATTAGACCTTTAACTCTTATAATAAAAATTTCCAATTAGCTTTGAATTATAACAGAATAGGAGCATTAATTTTTTAGACATGGCGTTAATTAGAAATGATAATCGTATTATTACTAATTGGCTCCAAAAACCAATGTCATCGGGCAGACTAATTAACTTTCTTTCACATCCTATCAAACATAAAAAAAATGTTTACAATCTTGTTGACAGAGCCATATTATTATCTCATAATAAGTTTCACTTTAAAAATTTAGAAATAATTAAACAATTACTGATCAATAATGATTATCCAATTTGTTTTATTAATAAAAACATAAAAATCCGCGTGAACAAAATTAAATATCACTCTCACAACAAGCTAGTAAACAACAATCAGATTCGTTCACATGTACACCAACTTAGGTTTGCCTTCCTTTTTCTAATAATTTTACAAAATTGTCTAAGATATTAAATAGTTACAATATTGCTACGATCCCTACAGTCAAAAAAAAGTTTAGGTTCTGTAATCAAATTAGGTAAAAATACCTCAAAAAATGGGATGAAACTAATGTAGTTTACAAATTTTCCTGTAATGTAGTTTACAAATTTTCCTGTAAACAATGTCCTGCATCTTACATGGGTGAAACAAAAAGGTCTTTAAAGACTCGAATTACCGACAAACGGGCAACTTCAGACAAGTGGGGTAAGTTCGGACAGCCCTAAATTAATACTTTAAATTACTCAAAACGGTTCCAACTAGAATATGGAATCAGTTGAAGCCTTAATTGGTTCTAGATCCTAATAAAACCACTTTGAGTAATTTAAGCGATAAATCTAGGACTGTCCGAAATTATTCCAAATATCCGAAGTTTCTCCGTTTGACGGTAATGAACATATTAATAATAAGAAAACTGAGTCGATTGTGTATAAACACCAGTATAACTTTAGTCACACATTTGATTGGGAACACGTAAAAATTATGGATCGAGAGTCTAACTATCAAAAAAGATTGATTTCAGAGATTATCCATATCAACAGTAACGCAAATAATATTAATAAAAAAGAAGACATTCATACTTTCAATAAAACATATTTTCCTTTATTACGGAAATTAAATTTGTGACTAGCTTTCCAATAGATAGATGGACATTAATCTTTATTATTTCTTTGTGTGTGTGTAGTA
>JBAGKK010339812.1:0-40127 GCA_037177015.1 Euceroptres primus
TACGACTCGTACTGAAAACATACACTCGTCAAAAAAGTCCCTCTTCTCCCCCTAGGTGCATAATATACTATTTCACAGAGGAGACTTATTTATTTTACAAAAATTCTTTTTGTAATTGTAAGGTTAAGGATCAATGATTAAAAAACTATTAAACTAGTCAGGTTAATGTAAAATGCGAGTTGTTTATCGATTCACTTCAACGGCTGTGGACTTAACCAAAAAGTATCGAAAACAAATTATTTGCAATAAAAGTGGTTTAAACAATCGGATGATTGTTAATTTTTTTTATCAGTTACATATTACGTAAAAATACACAAAATATAAATATTTTCATATGTCTTAACTATTATAGTTTCTTGTAAATAAGGGTGCGCCAATTTAGCCGCTTCCCCCTATTCTTTCAGGATTTTTATGGCTAATTTTTTAAAGGTATTATTGTTTTCCAAATTCGAAGAATTCAGTTACTCCAAAATTTTTCATTTTATAAAATTGAAATACCCTTCGAGATTGAAAAACATTTCTGAGATGAAGAAGGTTTATCAAATAAAAAATATACCTGGCTAAGATTTCTCAAAAGAGACCATCCTTGTTAATTATGCTGCTGTTATCTTAATAACCATCCTTGTTAATTATGAAGCATGAATAAATTCATTGAGAGAACGAATTGATTCAGTTTAATCAGTGGATTTCAATTTCAATCAATTTGTGGAATAGCAAATAATAAAATGGCAAATGATTAAATAATAAAAAAACAGATTTTCTTCAGAAATTTTCTCCAGACTTTTGTTGCCAGTTGATTGGTTACACTTGCTAGTTTGTGGAAGAAGTCGACTTTGATTCAATAACTGACCTATCCACTAATCAGGTCTTTCGTCTTCAGTCTCTGATAAGCTCAGTCAACAAGAATGTCGTTGAACTGAAAATAAATCTAATGTTTTAGTGACATCCCTGCATTGAGAACCTAATTTTAAGTTTCAAGTTGAGTGATTCAAGCTTGTAAATAATTAAAGGAGCTATTCGTTGTGAAGGAGCAATCGCATGGCTTATTCAATGCTTGTCTTGCAGGCGTCGAGAATACATTTATTACTCGTAAGGATGCAATGTTCGTCGTACAACGACCTAAAAAACGCGAGACCTCACTGAACTTGACACGAGACACGGTATACATTCTAAATCGATCATGGAAACAAGTCATTATTTCAGAAATGAAATTTTCCAGGTGAAAAACTTGCAAACGATTTGTATGGTAATCAAATCACGCAGACGTGAGGAATATTATTTAACATCAGTTTTTCTAAAACTTTATTTTTGAGAATTTATTTGTAAATCAAATATATTTCGAAATGTAGAAGGTTTCAAGTTTGTATTATGTAATCGATTTACAAGTTCTTTAGTAATTTAGAAAGTATCGATTGTGAAAATGAATTTCCAATTTAAAACTTTTAAAAATCTAGATGTATGTAAAACAAGTCGCTCAAGTATTCTGAATTCAATTCGCTACTTTGTAGTAAAAGATAATAAACACAAGAAAGAAAATCTGTAAGAAATACATATTGAAAAGGAAAAACATAAATTATATAATATAAACACGGGAATGAAAGTGCACATTGATTAAGTTTCTGTGTGAAACATTTAATAAAAGTTGATGAAAAACAATGCACGTTTGACATGGAAATAATTATTTCCAACGCAGCGGATATTTTTATTGAGAGAATAATAAAACTGAGATTTATGGTGCCTCCAAAGTGAATTTATGAATAATAAAATTCAAACTTTAACAAACATTTTTATAGATTTTTAATTCCTCAGAAATAAAAAAAATTTATATTATGAAGACTAGTATATAATTAAAAAGTAATTTACAAACAAAGAAAATGAAGTAATATGTCAACAATAATAAGCATCCATCTGTCAAACAACACCACGTGGTTTTATTTTCAGATTATATACCTATGTTTAATTTAGTGAGTTTAAAATCAATTGTTTCTTCATATTTTCATTTTAAGGACTTGAAAACAAAAATTAGTATGAAAGGATTCACAATTAATTTTTGTACTCAACTTTAGAAGATGGACTATCGTGCAAGCGGAAAATTAAAATTTTAAATAAAACGGTACTTGTACCAGAATCAAAATAATGCAAGTTTCGCCGCATGCCATATAAATAGTGACAGGCCCAAAGTTTCGAAATCCAAACTGTCTTTTTAACTTTCAAGCCTCAAGACTGCATCGTCAGTCCCATTGGACTTTCAACCATCCTTAACATCAATCTACGATGCCGAGGACGAATTTGAATCAATAGTATTGCGAATCAAGAATTCTACTTGACGATGCATTCTCGATAACGAGGTTATGGTAACCATTTTTTGTCAGTGGCTTTAGCGAACGGGATTTTCGTTCCATTTTGTAGATCGTTGGAGGTCACAGCACTGGAGTCGATCTTTCCTTTCCCGATCGTCGACTTGGGCCCTTCGAATTGCTTCGAACCAACTTTCCAAATTCAAGATTATACAGGAAAACTGGGGGTGAAATTGGTGAGTAAAGGGTTTTTGTTTTTCGGATTGAGACGAGTAAAAGTCTTTTTATCAAGAAAACTGGGGGCAAGTCTTTTTATCAAGAAAACTGGGGGTGAAATTGGTGAGTGAAGGGTTTTTGTTTTTCGGATTGGGACGACTTTTTAGAGGCATTTTTTAAAATTATTTTTACCTGACTTTGCCTCCGCAGTATTGGCAGGCTGGTCCCTGCCATCCGTCATGGCAGATGCAGCTGCCATTGACACAGGCCCCGTTGACACAACTGCCGAGGTCACAGGGCGAATCTGACGTCGAGGTAGCATTTGCGGCACTTTGTAACACCGCCGCCCAAACAATCACTAGCCACAAAAATGCGCAGGGTAAAACTCTGTCCCTATTAGATTCGCGACACAGACCTTTCCGACGGTATTTGGACTTATATAGGAACAAAAACATCTGCATGACTTCTGCCATTTTGATAGGCTTCCATGTCAGAAGACAATGGCCGATGGCGAGGAAAGACGACTCTCCGAAAACCTCGTCGTCGAGAGTGCGGCCAGCGGGCCAGAAATTGACTGAACCACGCACTATGCAGCACAATGTACCAAGAAACATGCCACAGTGGGGCAAAGTGATCAACAACAATCTCGACAGATAGCGCCAGCGACTGGAGCCGATAATCTTTGAATTTTATTTTTAAATTGCTAGTATTAATTCTGTTTATCAGTTTACTTCTTTTAAAATAGTTATTTTAGAATAAGAGTCATTTAAAATGGTTACATTTTAATTATATATAAATGGTACTTGAGGTTAGAACGGTTAGAATTTAAATTTTCAAGGTAAAAAATTCAATGTTTTTAAATTTTAATTTGAAAAAGTTCGAATTAAAATTACAGCACTTTAGTCAAAAGAATTATTAAATTTGTAAATTAAAGTTTATTATTACGATTAATTATAAATAATTTATTTATTATTATAGTGAATTCAAATTTTTATTATTTAAAGTTGGGAAATTTTGAATATAAAAATAAATAAATTCAAATTTAATATAAAAATTCTTAGACTTGCAAAGTGTCTAATGAAATTAGGATTTTTTCAAATTATAATTTCAATTATAGATCATATTCCACCTTCAAATTCTTTAAAATCCAAGACTCGCAGTTCCAAATCCATCTAAATTCCAAAACTTTATTCTATAGATTCTGACCTGGATTCAAAATTATTTGGAAAGTTTCTGCACAGTTTTTTGAAATGCCAGTTAATTAATTTCTCTCCTTTTAAAAGGAATGAATGTCTGGAAACCTTTAAAATTAATATGATAATATCAAATTTTATATTCCTCAAAATGATTAACAAAATTGTATATTATATATATATTTGGAAGTTTCAGAATCAATGTTCATCATTTTACTTCCCAACTCAAAAACGAATTTCTATTTCATGACATTAAATAAAAAGAGACCCTCAAAATATTTTTGAAATTATTAGGAAAAAATTAAAAAAAGTACATTAAAAATAGAAATTTTAAAAAGAATTCTGATAATTATAATTTTAAAAATATATTTGAGTATTTATTATTTATTTGACCCACAAATCAAAGTGTTATGTGGCGAAGTCTTCTTTTACCGGCGATACCGTTTTCTCGCAGCGATTCCTAATGACGTCAGTTAATGTTTATCCCACTTTTTTACACTCGATGTGGCTGACCACGTTATCTTTAAACTTGAAACAGAAATGTCAGTTTAGTTGTCAGTAAGGCTGTGAAGCAGTACAACGCATTTTTCAAGTGAACTTTCTTGTGATAATTGTTGTGAAAGCTTCACAATTATTTTGTCTAACATTTTCATAAAAAGACTTCTCGAAAGAATTCTTGAATTTTCTTTCCTTCTAAATTTCATTACAAATTTTTCTCATACTTTAAAATATTTATCACAAGTGGCAGAGTTCTCAGTTTTGGAAAACACAAATTAAAGAAAAATATTAAACACTTGTATTAAAAATCTGACATCAGTTATTACAATTCTGGATGCTTAGAAAATTCATTTTAAAAAGATATAAAATTCCTTAAAACGTTTTGTTTCTCTTCAATTACATAATTGTAAATTTCTAAAAAAGCATTTAATATTCCAGATTCACTGATTATCTAAAGGGATTAACTCAGCTTGAAAAAAAAATACTTTATCAGAGACTTTATTATGGTTTTTAGTTTTTAAATTCTTTTGAAATTATTTAAACTTTTAAAACCGGGTATTACTTTTTATTTATTCATTTATTGAACATAATTTGAAAATTCAGTGGCAACCAAAAATGTCATCAAAATAATATATTATGGTCAATAAAATTCTTTTCCTGAAGCAAGTCACACATAATTACTATACTTGTTAACATTTTTCTGATGCAAAATATAAAAATTAAATTACTGAAACAGGTTTATAGAGATAAAAAAAAACTAATCTTGATACCATCTATCTGTCTAAAGACATGTTGTAAATGTGAATAATTATTCTGTTATTTCCTTTGCTTTAAAATATAAAAATCTATTAACCCGCATTATTATCGAATTTCAAATGAACTGCAATGTTAACTTAATTAAAATTACAGACTTTAATTCGAATAACAATGCGGGCGAATACGGGTAAAGTCGAATTTACTCCAAAATAAAAAATTCTAAGCTTCATTCTTTGAAATCCTCCTAGGAAGACAAAAATGTCTGGTAAAGGGAAAAAAGGAGGGAAGGAGATGAAAAAAACTCAAATTGATGAAAATCAATTAAGAAAGGAGTTGAGAAATAAAGGAAAATCAAAAGACAAAGCTGGAGATGATAAAGTCCATTCAGCTGCTATCGAGATCGTTGATGTCTCCTCAAAACCTCTGCAAGAAATTCGATTGGGTGGAGTGGAGGGGTAAGTCAAAAAATAATAAATCAAACCCTATTAATTTGTCTTTTGATAAATTAAAATAACTAACCCTTATTCAAACCCTATTAATATTAATATTAATTAATATTAATTTAATATTAATTAACCCTAATTCAAACCCTATTAATTTGACTTTTGATAAATTAAAATCGATAAAGATTGAAGAATTCAGAATTGATAATGTGAACCAGGAAATTAAATAATTTTGGAATATAAAAATGTCATATTCCCTGTAATAAATGTATTTTCATTTTTGAGATTTTAATTTTGAAATTCAGTGGAGCCACTCACTCAACTCTTATCGTGATTGATGGAGAGGGTAATAAATTGTCGGAAATTAAGGGACCCGGTACAAATCATTGGGTAAGTATGGAATAATGCAGCCTAGCTTTTTAATTTATCTTATTATCTCTTCTTTTATCGTTTCGGCCTCGGGGATCTGCCAAGTAAAATATTAATGCAACATTGAAATTTCGTATGCAATAAAATATTGTAATGAGAAAATAATTTTTTCGATCCCTGAAAAATTTTAATTAATGGTTATTAACTAACCATGATCACTTTAGATTATTATGAATAATTTTAGTTGTCCATAAAAATTGGGAATTTTGAATAATTTTGATACCTATTGAAAAATGGGGATAATTTTGAAGATTGACAGGAACTAGGTCATCAAATTTAAATCGGTGCTTGCATAAAGTGTCCTCGAATGGAAGACGATTCAATCAGACTTGCAGCTTTGATTCAAGAGTGCACACTCTTTGTGCTTTAATAATTCCCTTTTCAATTTTTCTATTAGGCTCTCGGCATGGAAGAAACTGCTGCAAGAATTAGTGGCATGATCGACAAAGCCAAGGAAGAACTCAAGTTATCGGAATCGGTCCCTCTCGATTGTGTGGTAATTTTCTGAAACAGAAAATAATAAAAATGAGAAATCTTATTACAGACACTAGATAAATAATGAATTGAAAATATTTCCTAAAATTCCCAGGGTTTGGCTTTAAGCGGTTGCGAGGAAGAAGAAACAAATAAGCTTTTAACTGAGACTATGCTGAAGGAATATCCAAATGCATCAAGGACTTATTTCGTGAGTTCCGATACCCTGGGTAGTATAAAAACTGGCTTATCAGATGGTGGAGTGGTGCTGATTGCCGGAACAGGAAGTAATGCACTTTTGATTAACCCTGACGGTTCGACTCACGGCTGCGGAGGATGGGGACACATGATGGGAGATGAAGGCGGAGGTGATTATTTTCGTATAATATTATTGAAGGTCCTCACATTAAAAATTAGCTCAAGACATTCATTAATAAGTCAATTGAAGTCTTCAGTTCTTTCCAAATTAAGATTAATTCTTCTTTAACTGCTTCCTAAAAACATCTAAATTTTACGACTGTCTTAAATTGAAGATTACTACAATATTTTTTCTCAACGCTCAAAAAAGTAATAACACAAAATTCCAACAGAAAAGAACATTAAGAACAAACTTGAAAATAATTTTAAATCCAAAAAAATAATTTTTTAATTTAAAAGTATTCAAAGATAAATAATTTGTTAGAGATATAGTAAAATATAAAAAATATTTACAGCTTTCTGGATAGCTCACAGAGCTTGCAAATACATTTTCGACGATATCGATGGATTGGTAAAGGCTCCTCATTCAATAGATTATATTTGGTCGGCGATGAAGAATTTTTTCCATGTATCTGAGAGACATCAGATGTTAAGACACTTGTACGCTGATTTTAAGAAAAGCCAATTTGCCTTGTTCACTAAGGAAATCGTCACTGGCTGCGAAAAAGGAGATTGTCTCTCTTTACTGCTTTTTGAAGATACTGGCAAAGTTTTGGCTGAACACGTTGAAGCCGTTTCCAAAAAGGCACACAATGTGAGATTTATAAAATTTATAAATCAATAATTCTGAAACAGACAAAAAATAAATTAAACTTTAAAATGGTTAAAAAAATATTAAATTTCATCCTGTTTAAAACTTGATTAATTTTTTATTCTGGTTTTTTGTTCATTCATTCAATTTTTTATTCTGATTTTTTGTTCATTCTCCAGAATCTCAAATTAGCCGAAGGTGGATTAAAAGTCGTGTGTGTGGGATCAGTCTGGAAATCCTGGGACTATATGAAAAAAGGCTTTACGGAGCAGATTCATAAAGGACAAGTCGTGGATGAGTTGACTCTTTTATTGTTGACGACTTCTTCAGCTTGGGGTGCCTGTTATCTCGCTGCAGAAAAGGTCAACTGCTCTTCAGTGAAAAAAATATACAAAGACAATGCAGAAATTATCTATCACTACAAACGCAATAATTGTGGATGTCCCTAAGTTTAAGTTCATTAAGTAACTAGAGCAATTGAGCTATGAAACTGTTTATCCTGAATGAAAACGTAGAGAAATTTCCATTAATCTCTAAAAAGTGAAATGCATTCCTTATGTTGGCTTTTAAATTACTTTAAATCTTATAAATAAAAAATTATAATAGGATGGCCATTTAGAACAAATTTTAATTTATACACGTAAAAAATGTAATCTAGAAGTTAAAAAAAATTACGAAGAAAATAAAAGAAGCGTTTCTAAATCTAAATTTCTCAATTAATTTGACAAGTCGAGGAAAATATATTTTGAAAAAAATATATTTATCATATCACATTTTTCGTGCATATTGGTATTTCAACAATTATGTACAATATAATTTCTTCACTCACTCGATTTACAAGGTTACACTTATTTTCACACTTTTACATTATTTGTAACTTTAGGCTTCTTTGCGGAATTTTTCTTTACAAACAAACATAGATACACAAAGGTGAAAATTTAGTAGAAAAAAGAAAAAGGCTAAAAAAATTAACATCTAATTAAACAATCAATGACATTATCAATAAGACAATAAAGAAAACTTTCCAGTTTGATAAATAAATTCTGATACAATTAACATTTCATTTAAACTTGTGTAAAGGTTTTGCCAAGTCAATAGTATGAATGCGAACAGATTAAAGTTTCGTTTGCTTGAAAACAAAAAAGTCCATGGAATCTTGTTCAAAAACAAGAAAATAAAGACTAAATTCTTTTGCTTAAATTAAAAATCAAGAAAGTAAAGAAAATAAAGATTAAATTAAGAAATCAAAAAGACTAAATTAAGACTTAATCAAGAAAGTAAAGAAAATAAAGACTAAATTCTTTTGCTTGAATTAAAAATCTTTCAAAAACAAGAAAATAAAGACTAAATTCTTTTACTTAAATTAAAAATCTTTCAAAAACAAGAAAATAAAGACCAAGTTCTTTTGCTTAAATTAAAAATCTTTCGCTAAATCTTTAACAACAGCTTGGCAAAAGCTTCTGTCCTTAAAATCTATTAAACTATTGAATAGTAAGCATCTGAAAATGAATCTACAATATATTAATTTCAAAAAAGTCACGTAATTCGTCAATAAACTAAGAAAAGTCGCTAGTAAAAAAAAAAACAAATCTTTCACAGTTCAAGATGAAAAATCAAATAATAAATAAAATATTACGCGACAATTTCGTCTTATTTGGTTTTGAGGTATTTAACAATATTTCTTTAGTCATTTTGTTTCATGATATTTTGCTTACGATAACGACTATTGTGATATGAATCTGAATTACAGTGATTAACTGTAAAGTTTTTTTTGACATTACGGTACGACGTAAATGACAATCTCCTGAAGCGAGAGTCTAAAGACTCTAAAATTAATGCTTCAGGTCAAATATTTCTATTAACAACGGTTCTACACTGGACGGGTTCACATTCAAATATACACCCACGACTTCTTCGTTCAGTCTGTGAAGTTCGGAGATCTTCTGGATCAATTTTAGAAATGTTGACTTTGCTTCGCATCCTGGATAGATGCTTTCCAAGTACCGTCTTAGAAGATAGTAATAGGAATTCTAGAATAGAAGAATTCGATTAATATTGAAAGCTTTTTTAATCAATTCTTCAATAACTTCTTCTAACTAACTTCAATTCCATCTTCAAATAATTTGAAATTAGAAACCCTTGTGCCATTAAGAAGAAATAAAATTATAAAGCCCAAAGTTAATTTTCTGGATAAGAATTTAATTAGATTCTTACTTGCTCCAACTTGATGACATCAGAATGAACGACTTTAGATCTGTCAGGTGTGAAAAGAGCGATGGCACTAAGGATTAAAATAATATTCTCGTCTCTCCATCGAGGATCAAAGGTTCGAACAAATTTTGCATGCTCAGCATACAAATTTCCTTTTGCTTCTTTAAGAACATCAACTTTAATGTTCGACATCCTCTCCTGAGTATGAGGAATTTTCCAGACGTGTTTATCTGGATCATAATTAATAGCCGACCTCAGGATCATCATTTCGGTGCAGCCGCCTTTCAATAAAGCCAGCTGATCCTCTTGACACATATTTTTGAAGGCGTTAATCTTCTTGGACATTTTGATTAGTCGCCTGATTGCTATCGCTGTCAGATTTATGACATCGAGCAACATTGGATCGGATTGACATCCCATTCCCTAAAGTTAAATAAAATTTCATTTTGATTAGTAAACTCTGTATTTTTAAATTAATTAAAAAATATTTTTCAATTTGTTGGATAGAATTTATTACCTTGAATGTAGATTCGTCGCCGATTAAATTTGTAATGTCTTCGTCCAAAGGAGCATGCAGAGCTTTGTTGGCGACTATTAATTCGTTTAATTTCGCCCTTTCAGAGTCGTTCAATTCTCTGCTATTGAGATTTCCACCAATAGACGAGAACGCTGAAAATTCCAACTTTATAGCCTCGCAGAGAATTGACTCGATTGAATTTGCAGTTATTGGCAATCTGAAAACATAAATTTGATTCATTTATTATTTTGCTTAATAGGAAATATATATTTCGGAGTAAATTAACATTTACCTTTTCTCTAGTTCTTGATTACAAGATATCTTTATTTTTAAACTTAAAATTGCGTAATTCAAATTTGTTAACCTTTTCAGGAAAAAAGGCAAGTAAAAATAATTAATTTGTTACATCAAGAATAAATATTTCAAAAACTTTTCTATTAAATTTGTAAAACTTTGAAAACAAACAAAATGTAATAATTTCGGAAATTAAAGAGTAATTTTTCAGGTTTTTAAAGAACAAAATCCATTTAAGATTCAATTTTAATTTATTCAATGCCAATAATGACCCAACTATTTTGAGTTTTAATTTTCCAAGAAAAGTAATAAAAGTACAAAGTCAGTCAATATAAAAGCTGTACATGATTGGATATATAGTTTCTGTTACAACATCTGCACAATCGACGAGTTCATATTCAACATGAGTTCTCGTTCAAGATCCATTCCACCCCCACCCTCGACTTTTAATTCCATCAAAGATGAAAACCCCAACTCGCACAAATAACTACTAAAAAATGGAATTAGTTTCTCAGCAGCCATGGTCACCAATTTCGGAAACCGCTTTCTCAACGATACCCAGAACTGAGCAATTGTCTTTCTACTAAAATTCCTCCTCAAAGTTTCATCCACTGAGAGTTCCTTTAGTTCATTCTGCACATCTTTTGGCAGAAACGATTTACTCATAAAATTTGTCGAAAAAGGAGACAAAATCCAGACAGATTCGATTGATCTTCTAGGCAGAAAATTCTCTTCGAGTTGATTTTTAATTCCAGTCAGATGATCCACAAACAAGTATTTAATAGTTTTGAAACAGTCTTCGTGATTCTCCACTTCTATAAAATTCCACAGAGTAGGAAAAGCGTCGTATTGACCGTTCTCCATTCGTACGATCCAAGTAAGCAATTTCTTGACGAAAGCTTCAATCGTTCTCTGAAGAACAATTGCGTTTTTGTCCTTTCCTTCCATCGAGACCACCAGATCATTCAAGTGAGAGAAAATGTCTGCTAAGTAGGCTAATTTAATCATCCACTTTGGATCCCAGAAAACACTAGCCAGGTAGAATTTCTCGTTTGTTAGGAAAACAGCAAATTCTCTTTTTAATTCTACTGGTAAATTCAGGACCTTTCCTCTTGATAACCACCTGGTATCGTGGAGCAACATCTGCCTGAAAACTCCAGACTTTCCATTCAATACAGAGGAGAGTCGACTTGTCGATGATTTAATTAAATTAATAATATTCACAGCATCTTCCATTACCACTTTTAAATCCCTCGACATCCTGTTTGTCACGAAGGAGTGTAAGTCAATCAAGCTGTGATACCAATTTGCATTTACCGCCACTTCCTTAAATTTGTTTACAAATACCGAGTCTTTGTTTAATTCTGGTTTAGAAGAATCAGTGTAGATAGCAACACAGCAAGTCCAATCGAGTTCGTAGACCTGCACAGAATTCAAAAACGTCAGTAGAAGATTATTGTTTGTTAGGGGTTTACAAAAGAGCAACTTTTCTTCGATATCTTCCTCTGATAAAAATCGGACGTAGGTTAGAAGGTAAGAAACATTTTCAAAAGTTGGTACATCAATTTGGAGTGCAAATAATGTATACTTGTCCAACTTTATCTTCAGTTGAAGACACTCTTCCCAAATGAGAGGATTGACAGCAATAGGATCGTTTTCTATCGCAATCTCCTCTTCCGAATTCCCGCTTTGGGGAATGATCATCTGCTCGATTTTTATCTCCTCGGTTTCAATTCCGGATTCCAGGACGTTGGTTTGAGTATCTGCAGCCATGATTTTCGAAACTAAAACACTAGATTGCATCGTTTCAGAATCATTTATGCTTCCTTTGTAATCCAGAACGTCTTGAGTCTCTTCTAAATTCAGAACATCATTTTCAGTCTGTTCAAAATTTAGAACATCATTTTCAGTCTCATCACAAATAAGATCTTCACTTTCTCGGCAATCTGTACAATCAACAAACAGATGCAAAGCTTCACTCTGATCATCGGAATTCTTTTCCTCCGATATTTCCTGAGCGTGTAACTTTCTTTTGAAAAACTCCTCTGCAGGTATCTCTATCTCAGGATGCAGAGACTTAAAATGCCTGATGAACTTGCACCTCGAAGCTCCATCCATGAGAGCCTTCAAACACATGAGACACTGGTAATATCCGTTGTAGATTCTAAAACCATATTTAATACAATCGCCCTTCCGAAGCATATCAGGCTCAATCGGATCTAGAATCGGTTCAGTCTCGCGTTCCAATTGCATCAGCTTTTCTTTAAAAAACTCCTTGGGTTTGTTGACAAACTTAGGATGCTTTGAGTTCAAGTGGCGATTCAATGACGTCGGTATTAGATTATCCAAGGTCTTGAATTCAAGACAAAAGATACATTGAGCCTTTGAGTTCTCAATTCTGAATCCATACATCAAAAACCAATCCTTATCCCAATTCCTCGGTGACCTCTCCAACTTTTCCTTCCTTTTCTGAAAGTACTCGACTGTTGAATCTTTATATTCAGGATGGTTCGTTATCAGGTGATTCTTGAGAGTCGTTGACTTGTGTTGTCTTCCTGCATTTAAACATTTGGAGCAGAAAATACACTGGAGTCTCTCTCCAAAAATCCGAAAGCCATACTTAACACAATCTTTATCTCCCATCGGGTATTCGACAAATTCCTGAATCTCGGGTTTGTCCACTAATTCGAAAATTTTCCTGAGGAAAAATTCGAGAGGTTGATCCTTAACGCCAGAATGCTTTGTGTCCAGGTGGTGCTTCATTTTCGAGATACTTTGATAATCTCTGGAGAAGAGTTTGCAGCAGAGGATGCAAAGATGTCCTCTTCCAAGAGGTCTGAATCCAAACCGAACATACTGTAATTCTTTCATGTGGACGAAAAGTTCATCTTCAGTGACATCCATATCTTTAATCTCGGTACCTTGGATTTCCATTACCTTGATGAACCTTTCTACGAAGAAATCTGTCGTCTGATCTCGATCCTGCGGGTGCTTGGTTCTGAGATGATGCTGTATTTTTTTGTCGTCCTCGGTGAAGAAAACTTTGAAACATAAAAAACACTGTAGACATCCGTTACTTAAGGACCTAACTCCATACTTGATAAAAGTATTGCATCTCTCTTGGGAGAGTTTCTGAAGGAAGGTGTAACGAATCCAGGAGGATTTGACCTCAGTGATTTCATCTTCTTTTATCTGCTGCAGATCTTTTAATTTTTTTTCAAAGGTACTTATAGGATCTCTCTGCAAAGTTGGGTGACTAAGTTTCAAATGCTGGAGCATTCCTAGTGAAGTTTGGTTAGAAATGGAGTTGTAACAAATAAGACACTGGGGTTGATGATTAATGATTCTGAAACCGTATTGCAAAGAATCTTCGGTGGTTTTTGCTGTTTTTACAAAGTCGAATTTTTTGGAATTAGAGGGACCGCTACACGTAGAGTCGGTTTCTATTGATTCACTGGCTTTACGTTTACATGGTTTGCATTGAGAGTTTGTTGTGGCAGATGTATGTGCACTCATTTTGTTTTTTTAGACCGGTTCTAACACTTTTTGGCGTTAACACATTACTGGGACCACAACTTCACCGAGGATTTTGAGAATGGTAGGAAGCATTTGAATTGAAAAACTAAAGTGAATTCGGAATTTTAAGGGAAGTCGCATATTACAAAGCCACACGCCCGCTCGAGAAAATCAAGAATGGCGTGCGTTCAGGCGGAGTTTTCTCTCTCTTTCAGTCTCTCCAAGTTTCTCTCTCTAGAGAATCCAGGAGCGTATCAATGAAAGGGCTCTCGAAGTGGGACAGAAATTAATTTAGCTAAATAAATTTAAATTTAACATTTAAATTAAATAATTAAATTAAAAATTAAATATTCAAAAAAGATAACTAGAAAATTCGAAATGAAGAATTTAAATAAGTTCCTACCTCTGAACTTCCTGAAGAACATCCCTTGTAACATCATCCGCAGTTTTGTTCCAATCACTAGTGCTCGGTTCTTCCATCCGGATCTTTCCCTCATCAGAACTCTGATTCGTAATCAAATTAGTCAATATCGGATTCTCAACTTGACTGTGTTGATTTTCCAAAACGTGCCTACTCGAATTACCAGAACGGTCATGAGTTTCCAAATGATCCCTAATTTTTTCCTTCGAATTCCTTTCGTATCCGACATTTCTGTCACCCGATTTAACAATATTTTCTTCAAGAAGTTGGGAAATAGACGGATCTGCAGTCAGTTTAGATATCGTGTATGGGTCCATCAAAATTTTCATCAAGATCTCCTGATTCTGAAATATTTTTGATAGTAAAAGCGGATTATTAACCATCTTAGTGACCAATCCTGGATCCTGCGCGATTTTCATAGCAAGGTTCGAGTTTTTAGGACAAGTTTCCTTCGGTTTCAAGCAAACTGTGTTCTCTTCTGAACTCGATACCGGGCCAGAATTGAAGCACGACTCCGAAATTAACCTTGTCTTTAATACATTTTCCTTATACTGAGTTTTCTGATTTGAAAAATTGTGTTCAACCCTCGAATAAGGCAAAGAATTTTCATCAAAGCTTTCGCGACCCGTCGAAATAGGTTTCAGATTTGAGAAATTTGCAGGACTAGTTTTCTCTCTTGTTACGCTACTCACGACTGAGGTTTTCTTATCAAGAGATATGATATCTGGAGAATTTTCGTAAATCATTCGATCAGATGGAGATTCTCTTTCCATGTTTATCTCACTCGGATAACTCGTGATGTGATAATCGAACTTAGGGAAACTCGAAACAGAGTTGTGCGAGTCTTTTAACATCTCCAGGGTTTTCGAACCAGCTATGTCAGAATTTTCTGGAGGACTCGAAGGACTAGGAACGCTGGCTGCAGTCACGGGACTCATACTGTCAATCACTGGCTGCCTATTCGCATCCAGATCTGCGTATTTTCTGTCAGACTCCCAGAAATAGGTTTCAGAAATTGTAGAAGCTGTTGAAACCACTGAAGCTATGGAAACAGAAGTATCGTTGTCGAAATTTGATTCCTCCACAGATTCTCTCTTCATTTTTGTGATTTTTGGGTCGTCGGAGTTTGGTCGTTTTTTGGCGCGATTCTGCTCTATTTTCTGACGCTTCAGAACTTTGTCTTCCTCGGACATGATGTATTCTTTTCGCATTCCTATGTTGAAGCACTTGTCTAGTCTACATTTCTGACAGAAGCGACGAGTTACGGGAGTGATGTTGCAGTTCTCCGTAAAGGGACAGCGAAAGTCCTGGAAAAAAAATTTCGAGAAAAAAATTTAATTTAAAGTTACTTTCATCAATATTCGTATTTTGTTATTTAACACTGGGACAAAAACAAAATCAAGTTATTATTATCAAAATCTCGAGTTATCAAAGATTGATAACTAAATACATACGTAAATATAAAAGAATGTTGAACTCTGTTACTGTTAATATTAAAATTAAAGGATTTATTCTGAATATTGAAATTGTCGAATGTACACAGACCATTCATGACACAAACATTGTATTTTACTTTATATTTAAGATGTTAGATGTCCCAGTTCTAGTTTTCCGCATGTTATTTAAAAACTTGTTTGTAACCATAATTCAGATATGTACTGTCTAAAAAGTAAGTATTGTAGATAAAGAAATAGAGCGAACTTGAAAAATGTTTCTAACTTAACAAACTATGCAAAATATTAGATTTATATAGAAATAAATATAAAATACAGAATAATTTGGAGGTTAGGAAACGGATAAAAACAAACTGTAAAAAAATACATGAAAAGTGTTATAAACTTAGATTTAATATTCTGTAATGTTATCCAAATTTTGAGAATAAACCTTCAATTTAATGAAAATTTAAAACTTGAAAAAATATTTAAAAACTTCGAAATTTGTCGACAGAATCCACATCAAAACAAAGTGCAATCTTATCACAAATCATAACAATAAAGAAATTGAAGACAAATCCAATTAATTTCTAGGAATTGTTTGAATTTATATCGAGATAGAAACAAACCTTCTTTTTAAGAGCGTTTCTTCTGAAAAAAGCTTTGCAACTCTCGCAGGAGACGGCGTTAAAATTGTACCCTAGAGCTCGGTCACCGCAAACTCCGCAAATCTTGTTGGCTTCTCTGACTGGATGTTCATCGTCCATCTGTTCTCGACGGGTTTTCATTATGATAAACCACCTTATTTGCGAGGCATCACTTCCAGATTATTCTGTTTTATCCGCTAGGAATGATTATAGTGATAGCAGGCTGACTCATGTCAACAATTCGAGAAGTATCATTACGAGAATTTGTCGACACAGATATCTTAAAACTTTAACCTAGTAGCGATTCCTCGCTTGAAAAGTCGCTGCGATCTCTGACAACTTTAATAAATAGTTAAATTGGCAACCACTTATCAATACTTATTCACTTAACAGTCACAGTCCTGGACTCTGGTCACTATCATGATGTCTCGAAAGAACGTCAAACCGAACCTTTCGTATTTTCTTCCAGCCATACATCTTGAGCACCTAGAGAGAAACTGAGACGTCTTTCGTCGCAAATTCTTGATTTGTGACATCTAAACGCAATTTACTTCACATACACTTGTATAAAAGTAATATAGTCGGGCCTCCACCATTTCAAGATTTCGCGGGGAGTCTGAAAAGATGGAGGTCGCTCGGACCTTGTCATAATTTCGGGGGGAGTTATTACTTAATGGAGGTAGTCCGGAGGGGAAATTGTAAGTTGCGCTGCAGGCATTTGCGCACACACATATGTATCCATGTGTGGGTGTAAACTATCTGCGCAAACGCCTTCTCGAGAGTAGGGGCAAACGATCGAGACTAGTAGCAGGGAAAATGACATGGTAGAAGTTTACATGGTGGAGGTCCGACTGTATCTGCGCAAACGCCTTCTCAAGAATAGGGGCAAACAATCCAGAGTAGAGCCTCCACCATTTCAAGTTCCCCGCAACCAGTCTTGATCATTTACCCCTACTCTAAAGAAAGCGTTTGCGTTGATACAGTCGGACCTCCACCATCTAAACTTCCACCATGTCATATTCCCCTCATCTGCTGCCACCACCATTAGCCGTTAATAGTAAATCATAGTAGTTGATGCTTGCGCAGATGGTGTCCCGCGTGTACACATAACCTATACATAGTTTACACCCACACATGGATACATACGTGTGTGCGCAAATGCCTGCTGCGCAATTTCCAATTTCCCCTCCGAGCTACCTCCTTCAAGTAATAACTCCTCCCGAAATTATTACATAGTTGAGGTCCGACTGTAGTTTCACCCACACATGTATACATACGGGTGTGCGCAAGTGCCTGCTGCGCAACTTCCAATTTCCCCTCCGAGCTATCGCCATCTTTTCATACTCCCCGCGAAATTATGAAATGGTGGAGATCCGACTGTGCTCCCTCCGAAATCTTGAAATGGTACCAGATCTCACTGAATCTTGAAAAGGTACAGGGGGCTTATTCTTGAGAGTGTACAACAATTCTCGCGTGTGAGAATATCATTCCGTCTTTTTCTATTGCTCTTTATTGAAAAAAGTTCAACAACCTTCTCGCATGCGAGATCTAGGGTCATCGATTCAAGAATAGGGCCTCAGGTCCGTCTGTATAGTCGGACCTCCACCATTTCATATCGGATCTCCTTTTTCTTCTCACAGTGGTCCTGTAGGAAGAAAAAGGAGATCCGATAGGTAATGGTGGAGGTCTGACTGTAATACCGTTGTGTAAATTAAATTCAATTATTATCACTAATAAAATTCAAATTATGGAATAATTTGATATATAGCGGCTTCTTAAATGCTCTGGGATTATATTTTCTCCATATTGGCACATAAATCGCAATTTACATTTTAGTGACTTCTTTGGCATTAGGTTAAGTAGTCGTACACTCAATGTCAAAAATTTTGAATTTTGTTACCCAAAAACGTCATTTTTTACGTTAAATATTATTTTAAATGGAAAGTCATTCTTTTACAATACCAATTACTTATTAAACTTGCAATTTGTCAAGTTAAATACATATCTACATAAATACATTATTTACATTAGTCAATATGTCCACTAAAGGGCATTAACTTTTTGCCCGATTCAATGTCCAATTCAATGAATGACAGCTCATTTAATATATTTATACTTTTTGAAATTGGGAAAATAAACATTTGGAAATAATGTCAATTTTATAGAAAATTAAGATCAATAATTAAAAATATTTGCAGTTAAATAATGACTAATTTGCAAGAGCATATGTTTTTTTTCTGAAGCACACCTGTGGAACGATTAATTCTATTGTTCTTTTATCACATTATCGATCGACCAAACGATAACTTCTGCACGATAATGGATCCAAGAGTTAAAAAATATTTAAACCACAATTTATCACTCTTTAATTTTTCCTTCATTGATTTTATGAAACTTCCAAAATCTTTTTCATGAAGTTACATAACATAATAATAAAGTATATATACTATCTTTAAAAAATTCTTAATACAAAATATTACGATTAACAATATACAAACTTTCGATTTTTAATTTAAAGTTAGGAAAAATTAATAAAGGCAAAAAGCTCGGTTCCATAAAAATTTATTAAAATCTTGCAAAAGATATATTTCTTACAAATAAATGTCATTTTCTTTAAACATCACAATTTTTATTACAGATGCACTTTTAACATTTATTAAAATATTATGCTAAGATTATCTGAAAATCTGTTAATAAATACGTTACAATAATTCTTTGTGTGACGTACATATTATTTAATGACTTAATTAAGGATAAATAACATAAATTCGATTTCCTAATAATCTAACAATGTTTTACAAACATTAAAACTAAAATATACTTTGCATCTGAATTTATAAAACCATCTTAAATTTTTAATCTGATACATCAAAACCATCAAAACAGAACGATCAGAGGAAAATTATTGCACGTTAAGAAATTATTTCAAAATAGTGTTCTTATTTAAAAGCATTTTAAATTCGCTTACACGAATATCACCAAGTTTCCTATCATAAGATACTAGAATTATTTTAATTAAATGTTACGACAAGTAAATGCATTAAAGAGGAAAATCCTTTAGTGAATTGCAACTGTATAAAAATCTTTATAATTATTTAATTAAATATATAAAGTGAAGGCACAGTCGATAATTGTGAGAGAAATTAATACCTGATTCCAAAAATCTTGACAGTCTTATTCAAATGTGAGATTTCTCATTGAAAAAAATATATAGAGAGAAATAAGAAATATAATAGAGAATATAAAAAATCTTTCTGAGTACATATAAACATTTATGTTCATTTAAATTTTTGTAAAAAGTGTATATAGTGTGACGTATTTTTATATCGCCTAAATATCTCTTTTTATTTTTTAGTGTGAAAATTCTATTAACTATTTCGACGGCGTGTCTGTTAATTTGGTACTGCCCATTTTTATTCCTCCCGTGTGGAGGAATAATTCCTCTCTTGTGTAAAAAGGCACTATTTCTTCTACACTCGCAAAAGATTGTTCGTTTACTTTTGCAGATCCCAAAGCAAACCTGTGAGTCAGTGTAAAATATTTACTTTTAGAATTAATTATGACTATTTTATTTTAGGGGATTCAGTTTATAAAGGAATGCCAATTTACAAGAATAAAATTTTTCTTTTGCAAGCAAACCATTTGCATTTTATAAATATTTGAATCTTTAATGTTTTGAATTCCAAAAACAAAAAAAAACAATTTAGATTTAATTTAAATACTTCAGTCTTGAAAAGAATTTTCTGTGGTTCATTTTTTGAGAATGTTTTCACCATCTGTCCAAGTGCCAAAAAATGATATGGACAAAAAGACATCATAGATTTTAAAGATGAGTAAAACAACGACGTCATTCAGACCAATTTATTGGTGTTAATCTTCCAACGTTTCGAAATCATATTAATGTCTTTTTACTTCATTATTATCTCGGAAGTAAAAGGGATTTAACCATATCATCGGTAAAGAATATTCATAGATATGGACAAATTAAAGGAACTCAAATCCCAAGTTTAATCAAAATAGAATGAATTGTTTTAAAGATGACAAGACTATTTCAATTTTTTCTTCTTACCTGTTGTCTGTTCTTTTTCGAACTGGAACGTTGTAGACTCTGTCTTTGTACCAAAGGACCAAAGTTAATGGATTGCTGGGATTCGATGTGGACGGTCTCATTAGGAAATACCCATCCTGAGGATTATTACCATAAGTACTTTCTGAAATTGTACAAAATAACAGTCATTAAATTGGAAGTCAAATCAAATTTCAAGATTTCATATGAACTAAAATAAATTCATAAAAAATCTGTTTAGAAAAATTGTACATTTAAATAACATAAAACAAAGCAAAACAATAATTAATAATAATAATAATAATAAATTCATAAAAAATCTGTTTAGAAAAATTGTACATTTAAATAACATAAAACAAAGCAAAATAATAATTTCGTTTAGAAATAAAAAATTTAAAGTGAAGAAACTAATCAATACTAACGCTCTCTGATTAAAATCATGGCTTGTTCTCTAGTAACATTATGAAACCATAGTTTATCCATATAAGATTGTCTGTCAGGAGGAGGAGGCAAAGGTCTAGTTGCTCTTTCTGACGATAAAGAAGTGTTGCTTCCAGAATGTGGTAAAGTTGCAAATTTTTTTTCCGGAGATCTCTCTGTAACATTCCCACAAAAACGGCTATATTCAATCATCGTTTCCAACAAATGTTAGTCAAATTTCATTTAACTAACTTTGTCACTGAATATTTAATTTAAAAGTTAATTAATTTCACATTTAGAAAATAATCAGACATACTGCAAATACTAATTCTAAATTAATCTAAATTTTAGTTTTAATAAATTATTACCGAGAGAATTTTTTACTGAATCTTGGAGATCAGGTCCTGCTCCATAATATTGAAACGAAACAGGCTTGAATTCTATTGCCGTAAAATGATTTGAACCTGCGTCCTTTTTTTGCACACCTTCATAAATTACACGTGGAAAGCAATAAAAGAGTTACAAAAGATAAAGGCTAATTCCTTTGGCAATCAAACTAAAAGCTCTGTAATTTTTTGTTAATAAGATTTTTTAAGCAATATTGTTAGTTGAACAACTTCATTTAATAATAAAAAATAATACTATGCGTTATTATACTAACTTGTTAAGTTAAGTCGGGCTTGAGTCAAAGTGGCTTGAGTTAAACATTCGGAAAGACTTGCTTGCCGGCGTGTATTTGTATTTAGAGACACAGATCTCTTCAGATCCCCCATTAACGTAGTCATTTTTATTATTTTATTTCCCTTTATTTTTTATTCAATGCAATTCACTCTTCCTCAACACTTTTCATTTCATTTTAAAAAGAAATAATAATTATTTTTAAAAACCCCGATTTCTTTTTAAAGTCTTGATAAATTCCAGAACTGACTTTTTAGATAATAGAATTTAAAAATTTATACTTGGATAATAAAATTTTTTTTTAAATAGGGAGAGTATTTTCCGAATCTTTAAAAATATTATTAACTAACGAAATAATATAGATCCTCGGAGAAAAATTTTTTAATTTAAAAAAATTGCTTTCATTCTGAATTTTAAGTTTCAATTTGAACAAGAAAGAGAAATTAAGAGAAGCTCCCGACGTAGTGCCTACTCCGAAATTCAAACTAGAACTGAACCTGAGAAGCGCAACCCTCGAAAAGTAAATTTGAGTCGCGTCGAAGAGCACCGGATAAAAAAAGAATCACGGCAGGCAACAATGCGTTGGTCTCTCGGCATGGGGCAGTGATACCCTCTCAAAAAATATCACAAAAATAACCTCACATTTGGATTGATCACAAAATTTTAGTGTAATGTAGTTCCCATCTTATTAAAAAAAAAATAAAAATAACTTTAGGAAATAAAAATCCCTTCCTCTAAATTCAAGAATCAGTGCAAATCTGTATGCAGTTTTGAAATCCGACAGCAAAGTGACAGATTATGGCTCTCAGAGTTGTGAATTACCTCATCAATTCCCTGCAAAGTCTTTTCAATGACGATGAACCCAAGTGAGTAAAATTAAAAACAAGTAAGTTTATATACTAGCCGTTAAAACTAATGCTCCCATTTCATTTTATATGTTGATTTAATTCTAATAGTAGAAGTAGGTTAAATTTTATTTTAGAATTTTAATTTCGTAATTTGATTGAAGATAATTTAAATCATTCGTTTGCACTTTTTTAAAACATAAAAAGAATTCAAATTGAAATTTTTAATTTAAATTAAAAAATAAAATATTTAAGTTACCTGATTGCACTAACAACTTAAACAATTTATGTTTTTGGGGCATTATTTCTCAAGTGTACCCACCCCAAAAAATGAATTTCTCCGATCGGGCTCAAATTTACAAAAAGTTTAGTCCTATTTGATAACACTTCAAAAAAAAAAAAGGATTGATCAGTTTGGTCAAAAACTCGCCGAGCTAGAGGGGGTGAAATTTGTTTACTTTGCGTAAAGAGCCTCTATTTCGGATATAAATTTCTTTTTATGTATGGCATATAAAAAGTTTTGACCCAAACGTTTTCGATAGATTTTTTTCCAATCTTTCGAATGAAATAAAAAAATTTTAAAGAATTTAAAATTTAGCTATCATTTTTGAAAATCAAAAATATTTTTGATTTTTTTGAAGTTCGACCTTTTTTTTCTTTTTTAAGTTCGATCTTCTTTTTCTTTTTTTTTAAACTAAAAATAAAGCTTGAAATGTTTGATTTCAGATCCTTAAATAGCAAAATGTCGTTTTTTGTTGTTTTTGAAAATTGAATTTTAAGTAACCTGGTGAATTCAAAAAATTGTTCCTACGCGCGAAAAAAATTCGAAAAATTTTTTGCATACTCAGTTTTTAATAAGAAACAATATTCTAAAAACAGAAATTCAAAAAAAAATTTTGTTGATTTTAGAATTTTTTGAAAATTTTCAAAAATGAAATTTCTTTAATTTCATTAATAGCGCATTTTTTATGTACAAATAACATTTATACTTATTATATTATGTACATTACATGTAAATTACACATTAAAATGCGAAAATAACCAAATTCAAAAAATTTCATTTTTGAAAATTTTCAAAAAATTCTAAAATCAACAAAAAGTTTTTGTTTGAATTTCCTTTTTTAGAATATTGTTTCTTATTAAAAACTTTACACGCAAAAAATTTTCCGAATTTTTTGCGCGCATAGGAAAATTTTTTTGAATTTACCAGGTTACTTGAAATTCAATTTTTCAAAAACAACAAAAAAGAACATTTTGCTATTCAGGGATCTGAAATTAAATATCTCAAGCTTTATTTTTGGTTAAAAAAAAAGGGTCAAACTTAAAAAAAATCAAAAATATTTTTGATTTTCAAAAATGGTGGCTAAATTTTGAATTTTTCAAAATTTTTTTTTATTCGAAAGATTGGGAAATAATCTATCCAAAACGTTTGAGTCAAAATTTTTTATATGCCATACATAAAAAGATATTTATATCCGAAATAGAGGCTCTTTGCGCAAAGTACAAAACTTTCACCCCCTCCACTTCGGCGAGTTTTTGACCAAACTGATCAATCCTTTTTTTTTTTTTTTTTTTTTTTGAAGTGCCATCTAATAGAACTAAACTTAAAATTAGGAAATGTAAATTAGATTAAAATCAAATTTAAAATCCTATTTAACTGTATGAGTGCCGAAACGTTGGTAAATATTATTTTGCATGTTCTTTTATTGTGATTTAAAAATAAAAAAGACGAAAGAAATAAAAAATAAAAAATTATTAATAATAAAAAAATTTAAAAAAATAAAATATAAAATTTATTTTCTATACAAGGACTAAATTTTTTGTAAATTTGAGCCCGATCGGAGAAATTCATTTTTTGGGGCGGGGTACACTTGAGAAATAATGCCCCTTTTATGATAATTGAATGATATCAGAAAATTAGCGTATACAATAATTATTGTCTTTATTTTGAAATTTCACCGACTAATAATATTTCCATACCTCCCACGAATCTGCCGAGATTCAAATAGAAACCGGAACAGATGCTTTCCCACTAATGATCCACTTTAACTCTAGTTCATAATTTACAAATAGCCCAATTTTTCCAAGTATTATGAAAAATAATTTAGATTAAATTAAAAAATTTCCTCAATATCCAAATGCAGTTTCTTAGTTTAACTATTTATATAAACAGTCATTTGGGTGATTATTCAAAAATGAAAATTGTATTATCCAAATATAAGATATAAATTATAATTTCAAAAGATAGACTGACCTGCTTTATTATCAGGTTTCGTGTTAGGAGGTTTCGCAGGTAAAGGCGGTGGGTTTTCTATAGCCTTCGATTTTATCGTCGGCGTTGAGTCTGTTTCAATTTCTTCCGGCTGAAGGCAAATTAAAAATCCCACAAAGTTAAAAAAAAGTTTCTATACAAATATTTCAAAAGCAAGTACATTCATCGTTATAGAAATAGACAGTCGAGTAACTACAGTTTCATTTTAAATATCTTTAAAAATTATAATTTAAAAATTCCCAGAAAATTTTACAAACATAGAAGCACTCGAAATAAAAGTAAGATTTTTCAGAAAAAAATTCATTAATTTTTTTGCGCAGCAAAAATTGAAAGGATTCTATGTCTTAAAAGTTTTGCAATTTGAAAGATTTGATAGTCACAATTTTAATAATTTTGAGTCTTTCAAATTTGCTAACATTGTGATTTAAATTAATAATATATCTTGTACGACTCACCGTTTCCGTAATAGATTCATAAATTTCATACTCTTCTTCCTCCTCATGACTCGTAATACTCGAAGGTTGATAAACGCTTTCAACCGAACTTTGATGACAGCTTGTGAGAGATTGTTTGCTATCGACTCTCGCCATAGACTCTCTTCTTTGATGTTGCTCGATGATTTGCTCATCGAAAGCTTCATACTCGTCTTCACTTTCCTCCGTACGTGTAGGCAGATTTGCAACTAGATCAAAGCTCCTTATCAAGCCAGGAGGCTTTGGCAAATTCTTATTTACACTATCATTAATTTGAGAAACTGCAGGCGTTTTTTTAGGCTCTGCTGGTGGCGGAACAGACATTCTTTCTGTAAAAATAAATTACATACAATAAGAATTAGTATCTTTATTATATAAGAGGTAAGATTCTATTTTTATTTGATTAATTCAGAACTTACTTTGAACTTCATTTCCGCCATTCGGTTTCTGCGAAGTTTTTGTGTGAAGAAACGACGTCTGCGGTTGTCGCTTCTTCGAATTTTCTCGATTAGTAGAGATAATTTCCGGTTTAGGTACAAGAACCGGTTTTTGAGCATCCCTTAGAATTAGTTGTTCTCTAAGTTGTTCTGCTAAACTCATTTTACTGATAGTGTGGAGTTTGGACTCGTTTTTTTGCAACTTTTTTACCTCGACTTCTACCGTTGCTTCGCAATTAGCGTAAGTCGTTTCTGTCTCCGCACCCATTTCATAATTAGCGTAGGTGTTGTCTATTGCTTTATTGTTGTTCAGTCTGTTGTTCCTAGTCGAGCAATAATTCAATTATTGTCATCAATGATCTACTTTTAACTTTTAACTTTCAACATCTATTGTCGTTTTATAATGGACTAACTCCACTTTAAATTCTAAATCTTCTCATATGTAAATGAATTTATTATTAAATTAATAAAGAACGGTTATTAAATTCTTAATTATTTCATTGCTCATTTCTTTACTTCTACTTGAATAAATCCACAATAGAATTAGAATCATTGAACTTACACATTAGTATTTTTGCTTTCCTGCTGTTGCTTCGCCACTCTGTCATTTTCTTGAAAAACTTTTAAACTATTCCGGAACTCCACACTTCTGGGAACAACTACAGCTCTCATTTCCACAGTTTTCACTTCCACGTTTTCATCTAAACTTTCCTCAACCTCATCTTCGAAATCAGTCGCCCAGGAATCTGTATCGCTCACAGGATCTTCTGATTCATTTTCAGTCTGCTGCCTCTTCTCCTCAACATATTTCTCCGGATTCTTCTTCAACTCCTCCACAAAGGCCCAGAGGCTCCTTAACATAAAAAATAAAATTATTATTTATTCACCCTATTTCTCAAATTGGATCATTTTAATTATAAAAAATTCTCCTAAAGTTAAAATAATTAATTGTTTTATCACAACAATTATTTGTTTCTGCACAAAATTTTGTTTTGATAAAATTGCAGGCTAAAATTCAAGTAGTACTTTAGCATCGTGGCGATGCTGTTAATTCACCAGACGGTTGTGTATAAATGAGCGAAACTTTCTTCTCCTTTCATTAAAAGATACAGACAAGTATTGAATGTCAAGACTAATTTCAAGAAGAAAAATCTGTTCTCACCATATTAGTGATCGAGTCAGGTCACTTTTCCAGAGCGCGAGCTTCCCCTCCGTCAAGTGCTGGAACAATTAAGACGAATTAGTCAGGGAGCCAATAAATAGGGAAGGGTTCTGTATTCAGGCTTTAAAATGTAAGAAACATAAAAAAAATGTGAAATAAGAAATAGATTTTTTAAAATAGCCTTGCAAATTTGAAAATAACTTTTTATAAAAGATTTCTCTCAAGATCATTTATTAAAACATCAGAAAATTCTCGAATTACTTTTTAAATTTCTATTTCGATTTTTAAGGAAAAACAAACTCTACTTTAAATCATTTAGCTTCTCTTTCTTCGTGAGAATAATATCTGGTGGTGATTTCGGTGGATTGTAGGAAGATTAAATCTCTGATTTCAAGCGAAATGCACTCGTGTTTAATTCTGCATGTGTCAATGAATCAATCTAAAAGATAGCACGATGTGCAGCATTACATTATCACTTTAAGTCACGTTTACATCAATTCTCTAATGACAGTGTGTTTGTGGGACAGTCAGTGATGTGAATAATAAATTGTAAACGAAGAAGAGATAAGGGATAGAATGAGAGAAATGCAAGATCAATATTAATTATATAAGCAGATCTACTCACTAGAAGCTCGTCCCCGCCAATATTACGCTTGGCGACTGCTTTGCAACATTCTTCCTCCAATCCATTCTGTAAAAAAGTGGGAATTCCATATTAATCAACAGAATATTTCGACAACATTAGTGATTAGGAAGTTTACATGAAAACCGAAAAAAATTGCAAGCGCAATCAACTTAATATTTAATTAATTAGTTTAAACTCAAGATAAAGCGATACATTTTAATTTAAAACCATATCAATTTAAAATAAAAAACTTTTTATTTTCTGCTTGAAAATACAGATTTTTTGAGCTAATCTCTATTCAGAAAAATTCGAGCTCACGCCTGTTTGAAAGCTTCAACTTCAGTTGTAAAAACTTGTCTTTGGTATTAATTCTGATTAGTTGCTTCTCCTATGTTCTCTTTGCATACATCAAGAAAACGGGTCAAAGGAAATTGTTGATTATCCATTAATTAACGGCTACATCATTATGTGTTGAATAAAATTTTCTTTTGAACGGGAAATCAATTAAGAAAGTCTAATCGATATTCCTAAAATAACATTATTTTTTGGACCAAAAATACCAAAAATAACATTTGATTTTGGTTAGTGAATTTCGAATAAATATAAAACTATTATATTACTGAATTTTAAATTAACTATAAGGAAGGTGATAATTAATAAAAGATTTAGACATGATTTCTAATTTTCGTTCCTAAAATTGGAAAGTAGCATAATGTTTTGAAATTAACTTTTGATTGGATAAAATTACTATAGTAAGTGTATTTATTTTTCATAGTGCGTACGTTAGCAATTTTTGTATTCTATTTCGATACTTTCGTCGTCTGAAACATTACAAATTCGCTTTGATGTTTGCAAAGGTACGTGACAGAGAAAAGAAATCGTTCTTGGATTATGCGAGAACCTTGAAAGTGGTTAAGTCTAGTTTCTCCAGAATCTCTAAATAAGCCTTTTCTGAGAATTATGCCATAGATTTTATTTTATATAATTTAATTTTTTTATAAAAAGAAAAGTGAAAAGCTTGGAATGTGGTTTGTTAATTTGAATGAAAATAAAATTATAAATTTTAGGCTCTAAAATGACTATAGACTATACAATTTTATAGCATATAGGTAAGGTAATTATAATGAAAAATTTTTAAATAAGGAAAAAACTGTCATGTGATTCCAGAGCAATTATAAATAAAAGAACACATATTGTCTATAAATAACTGAAATATTGTTTCCAGATTCCTTGAAAAAATGAAAATTTTCTGAATTGTATTGTATACATCACAAATTAAATCTGAAATAGAATTTCCAATTAAGCAATTATAGAATTGTTTATATTATGAGCACGAATCTAAACTCAATAATATATTAGTTATGATAATAATAAATTAATATTAAATTATTAATGAAACCTAGACTACTAACAACCACATTGTTAAAAAAGATATATCCAAGTATAACAGATATTATCATTTTTATTGTGTTAAACTAATATTAACAGTTCAATCAAAATAAATTAAGAAAAGTAAAGAAAACAAGAGATTAGTTTAAGAACTCAGGAACAATTCTAGGAAAATAAAATACTTATCTCTCCATAGATAACATTCACTTCTCAAAGAGCAAAGACTCTTTTTATAAAAGAAAGACATCAAGAAATAAAAAATTGCCTTTCATAAATAGACCCCAAAAATAATCTGCCAATCCCTGATAAAACATAAGGAATCAAAAAGACAAAAATACTACCGAAATTCCTTAAAGGTATGTGATACATAATGAAAAAAACATTTTTCAAAATAAAAATTGAAACAGACCAGACATCAATTCCTTGATATATTCCTTATTATTTTCTCAAATTTCAGCATTATATTTGCATTTTTCTCTTAATAAACCCGCTGAATATAAATAAAAAATCGGTCGGTAATTCGTGACATCATTACGTATCAAATACCCTTAAAACCGACGAAACATTTAAATGCAAACAAGTTCAACAAACAGGCCGAAAATGATAATAAAACATAATATCATCAGACCACAAATACCTTTCGGAGTAAGATCTCGACATCGACCGTACTCCAAGTGGAAATGTCCTCAAGTGCATCGCCCCGCGACAATTTGGACATCGTCTGGTAGCACGATGATAAAAAAAGCGTCGCGCGTGTCAGTGCATGTACTCATCTGTTGTGTGCTTTTTGTGGGCGAGGTGTGACAGTTGTTCCTCGTTCTTTCATTTCTTTCCCCTCTCACTCTCACTTATGGTTTACTCCGTTTTTCACTAAACTGTACCGAACACCAAGGACCAAGTAGCGATTTTAATAATTCAGAACTATGAAGGACATTCACCTGCGACGATTGATTATACTTCCTCTAGGCTCCAGAGAACACCTGTCGTTTCCAGATCTATCTTTAATTCTTCGTGGCTGAACCCCCTTCCATTTTTTGTCGGACGACAATAGTTTTTTTTTATTACGACAAGTGTCTCCATGCAATCATCCATTTTATTCTGTATAGAGAGGGGGGATACAACCAGTCACGTAGTCACGATTCACCTTTACCTAACCCTTTAAATTTTTTTACGATCTTACATATTTTATAAGTAAAAATTAATAAACTTTATACATATGAATTAAGCTGCTTTCTTTAAACCAAACGCTTTCCATGTCATTTATTACGTCCATACTGATTTGCTCCGAAAAAACCTATTTTTAATAAACACAACCTATACACATTTTAAAGTATTATTGAAGAACTTATTTAGAGATTAGAGGAATGAAAACGAAAGATCCCAAAGAATGTTATTTAAATACGGGCATGTGTTTTTTGTATTTTAATGCGCAAGCGCAAACAATCAGCTGTTGAGCGACTGTGAGCGACTCGCGTGCGATTTTGGTCGCTTCCTATGTGTTAAGAAGTTATTAAAGTGTTTTAATTTATTTCTCAATCAGAAAGCTGTTGGAAGAATCCAGGATGACAGAGAAATCGTCTAATCCAAGTTACGTTTCGATCAAGGATGAAAAAACGTACAACCAACTGATCGAGTAAGTACCGGCCCGATTTTAGAGCACGCCTTCAAGTTTGGGGTTAAGATCGTCTTTTCTGGAAGATTTCTTATTGCTTCGATAATCTTAATAATTAATTTTGTTTCCCAACTAAATTTCAATCGTGAATGCTTTTTTTATAAGATACAAGGAAAATTAAGCAACTGTTTCTTCTTCAATAACTTTGACCAATTTTTACGGTTTTTTAATTTTGTGTAGAATCATGTTTTACATTATAATAATGTTACGTGTTACTAGATTTCTCTTTTGTTTCTTATTGTTCTGACTTAACTTTTGTAAAAAATAACTTCTTCTGTTTTCAGAAATTTCTGTAAGCATATCGGATTTTTTATGATTTGTTTTTTTTTAGATTTAAAAATTAATTGTATAGATAGAATTGTGAAAGTAATCTTTGAACATTGATTATAAGATTTTTATTAGGAATTTGAGACTTTTACGATTACTAAAGATGTTTATTATTTTAAAATATTGCTGACGTGCTTCGGTCAAGGTCTTGGCCGTTATAAAGTAAAAAATAATTTACAATCGTCGTTCAAGCTCTTGAAGATGAGAAGTAGATTTTTGAATGAAGATAGATAATAGAAAATTACCTCAGCCATATTTAAAAAAAAATACCTAATGTAATTTATCATAATTTTCCTCATTCTACAATGTTTACGCCACCTATTTTCTATCTTATCAGCCTCATTACGATGCATATTCTATTATATCATCATTATCATCTTTTCATTCTAGGTCCAAAGACTTAACTGTCATCCATTTTTACACGCCCTGGTCTCAACAATGCAGCCAAATGTGCGATGCTGTCGAAGAAATGCTAAAGCTAGATGACTTCAAGCAGGTGAAATTCGCAAAAATTCATGCAGAAGATTTCCCTAAAATTTCTCTGAAAGACGGCGTCTCGGCAGTGCCGACTATAGTTTTCTACAAAAATGGCAAAATAATCGATCGAGTAGACGGCGTGAATCCAGTAGCTCTAGTAGAAAAGACTAGGAAACAATTATCTCTGGACTCCCCTGGCCCCATGGAGGAAAATGCTGAACTTCTCGAAACTAGGCTCAAGAAACTCATCAATCAAGCTCCCTGCATGCTATTCATGAAAGGAAACCCGACCAATCCACGCTGCGGATTTTCAAGAACGATAATCTCCCTTCTTGATAGCTACAAGGCCGATTATCAAACCTTCGATATCCTGGAGGATAATGCCGTTAGGGAGGGACTCAAGAAGCTCAGCGACTGGCCCACTTATCCTCAATTGTATATTAATGGAGAACTAATCGGCGGTTTAGATATTGTCAAGGAAATGAGCGAGTCTGGAGTCTTGAAAGAAATGCTTCCCCAGAAAGCTACCGTTGAAGAAAGGTGATAAGTCGATTTTATCTGAATTAAAAATTATAGATGTTTCAAACTTTATAGTTTTTCATTTTTTTAAATGTTTGTTTTTCAATTCAACTGGATTAAGAAACACTGAAAATATTTTTTTCTATTTGCAGATAAAAGGATTGTCAAGCCGTTCTAGTTTTAAGACCTAACGTTTAATTAATTAATAATTATAAACCCCTGCATTAATTTTTCCATTAGTAGTTTAATAAATTATTAATGATCATATTCTTAGGTATTTTACTGATTTGTACCCTTTCCAAATTTTACCTTAAATTCCTTACATTTTATTTAAATATCCCGATTTAATACTCTTCTTCCAATTTTAATATTCTTCTTTCGTCTCATATTAGAATTCAAAAGATAATAAATAAAGCGTCAGTAGTGATCGTAATAAAAGGAACTCGAAACAATCCCAGGTGCATCTACACGAAACAACTCTTGGAAATACTTGACGTGATAAAGTAATTTTTCAATTAAAATCTTTCATTTTTTCAGTACTCGTATATAATCTTTTTTTAATTAATTAGAGTCAAGTACGAAACTTTTGATGTTTTGTCGGACGAGGAACTGCGAGCTGCGTTTAAAGCTTATTCAGATTGGTCAACTTATCCTCAAGTTTATAAAGATGGAGAACTAATCGGCGGATTTGAGACTATCAAGGATTTATATGACAATTCAGAAATACAGAAGACGTTAGAGAATAAATGAAAAACACAAGGTAAGCTTAGAAAAAATTAACTCAATTGTTTCATATTTAACTCATTTATTAATTTATTCAACATTTATCGAGCGTCAACTTACTTAAGAATCTAATCAGGATCATGATTCTTGCGATATCAAAACTTCAATAATTACCTTTCTCTCTAGTATTTTACAGGTCTAATTTCTATTTCACTCGCATCTTTTTCTGACTTTTCTTGCCAGCAAGCGCTCCTTTTTTAGCTCCGGAAATAATGCTCTTAAACCTTCCTGCGTTCTTCATTTTTTTCCTGTAAAAATTTACATGTTATGAGTGTTACAATATGATAAATTCAGGTCATATTAAATGGCCTATTTAAAATCTGTACCTTTTGTTTAGAGCGGATCTTGTGAGTGGCATATAAGCGTAAGGATCAAGTTTTCCTTTTCGTTTTACATCTCCCTTGGCTTTAGTTCCTCGATATTCAGCACCGGGTTCCTTTTCCATTTTCGAGGTTTTTACCGGTCGATGAATTCCTGAACCTCCAGCTGAAAAATTGTCATTTTAATTGTTTAGTTTAATTTAAAATAGGTAACTTAAAATTAAATTACCTAGAAAGTCGAAATTAATTTAGTAAATTAACATTTTCAATTTACCTTTGTATTTGGAAGAAGTTGAAACTGTTGCTGAGTAAACGCTTCCACTTTCACTGTGTTTTCTCTTCTTTATCAATTTCACTGACTTCGCGTCATCCTCATCGTCCTCTGAAAAATTAAATTAGTTATGTATCGTTCTTTTATATTGGATTGAAATTAGAGGTGCGCAAAAAGCTCGAAGTCCGATACTCGACCGGGCCGAGTCGAGCTTTTAACACTTCGAGTTGAGCCGAGCTGGGCTCGATTAGTTTCGAGCCGAGCCGGGCCGAGTAATTTAAAAGGTCGAAAAATTCCGGTTTCTCGAAGAGGTTCGGGTACCCGAAAACTTCGAGATCTTGAACAGGTTCACGCAGTCGTTTGTATGCACCAGAATTTATTCCCGAGAATAAATATTTGGATGTATTAAAAAATCTGAATTATTTTAAAACAAATTTTTGATAGATTTCTCCCAAAAGTAGGTGGCCTTAAATTTTTTTTAGCCTTAAATAATTTGAGTACTTGAAACTTTCGAGAATCTGAAATAATTCGAGTACTTGAAACCTTCGAGAACCCGAAACTGTTCAAGTACTCGAAAATTTCGAGAACCCGACCTGTTTTAGGTTCTCCAAACCAACCGGGTTCTCGAAACCAACCGAGTGCTCGAAAGTTCGAGTATTCTCGAGCCCGGCTCGGCCCGGCCCGAAAAAGTCGAGACCGATTCGGGTCGAGCTTTTGCACACTCCTAATTGAAATATTTCCAGGGTAATTGTTTATTTACCATAATCGTCTCCATCCATTCCCAAGAATGATAACTTTTTCTTCTTCTTTCCTTCGTCCTCGTCACTTTCGTCTTCCTTATCATCTGTGATAATCAACCTGCCATCCGGAGCGGTTTTAAAACCAAGGTCTTTTGGTTTTTCTTTACCTGGATTCGCACCAGAAACTCCCGGCTTTGTAGCTAAGAATTTAAAAGATTTATAAATTAATAGTTTAGAAATTTTCTAAAACAAGTTTTTGAAAAATCAAAACTGACCAACAATGCTTTTGGCGACGGTGGGATCAGCAAAGTCGACAATATTTTCTTCAGATTCCTGGATCCAAGTCTTCTTTCTTGCTCGTTTCGCGTTTTTGCCCCCATCTTGCATTTCCGTATCGTCAAACTCTTCATCACTGTCTGCCAAAATCTCTTCCATGCTAAAAAATAACATGAAAAAAATTATAAATTTGAATTTTAGGGAAATACAATACTCTTTTTTAATTTATAGAGAAACAAACCTCTTTGGCATCCGCTTAAGATTGAACTCATCGTCACTATCGTCGCCTTTATTCTTCCTCTCTTCGTTGGCCTTCTGCTTCCTGTTTTCAATTTTACGAATATTTTTCAGTCTCTTGTGCATCGTATCGTCCGACTTTGGCACCATGTTTGTTATGGTTTGAATGCCAAATTTCCGGGCCATTTTTACAAGAATATCTCGAACTTTTTGCCTGAAGTGTCGCTTACAATCGTCTGTCATTTTCGATAAAGATTCCACCTTAAAATAGTACATTATTCGCCAAGTTTAAACGCAAATTTTGGCGAGAGCGTAGTTTAAATCACGAAGCGAAGCCGAGGGATTTAATCGCTCGAGCCAAAATTTTCGTTTGGACATAGCAAATACAGTGCTTTTTGTCATGAGATCGAGAAAAAGCCAAATGAAAATGCCGAAGAATAAATTTAAAAATTATTCAAAGAGTAGATAAATGTTTTTCGGTGTTTAAACAATTTTTAAACAGAAAGGTTCTTACAATTTTAGACAAACTCGGACCTATTATTGGAGTCGGCATGACTGTCAGATAAACTTTGACGAAGCCTAAAGATGACAAAGTAATTTCTCTGGTTGGTCCCGTTAACAAATTACAGGCATGATCCAAAATTTCCTGGACGGTCTGCATTCCCAGAGACCCTAAAAAAAAATGTGAGTTTAAATTAAAGAAGGTTTAAAAAGTTTAAAAGAAATACTAGATATTGTTATTAATTTATCAAGTCTCACCATTGTATTTATAGACGATGGAAGAAAGGGCGAGTAAAGTTGCACTGCAAAAAATAGGAACGCCTGCAAGACCTGATACAAGCAACTGAACATATTCTTTGAAGTTTTCTTCATGGCTCAAGAATTTTTCCGCGATGGTATTTAGCAATTGATAAGAAGAAGTTCGACACTTCTCGTTCAATTCTTTCAAGCACATGACTGCTTCTGGAACAATTGCTTGCAAAAATTTAGTCTTTTCTAGTTGTGGGTGACTCTTGACAAGGCAAATCATAACGCGAATTCGTGCCTGAAATGAAAAGGAAATATTAGAAAATTAAAGGCAACAAGATAGAAAATAAAATAGAAAATTAAATTTACCCCTTTGCTAACTTTCTGTACAAAAGGTTGAGCCTTTCTCAATAAACTCTGAATCATACGACGGTTTTCGAGAACAAACTGTTTACAAACTTCACTCTCGCTGCTGCAAATTTCTTCCAGAAATCTGAAAAAAAAAACCGAAGGGAATAATATCAAGATTAAAAACAATATTACTGAAAACGTATTTTTTTGTTTTTTAATTTTTAGAAACTTGGAATAAATTTAATACCTGTAAGCCTTCTTCTGTTCCTTTTGCTTTTCGATTCTCATTAAAAGCGGAACGCAAAAATCATAGAAAGTTTTCACTCTTCCGATGTCTGTAAATTGTGCGAATAACCTGAAGAGATCAAATACACTTTCCTTTTCAAATTCTTCTATCGTTTCTTCTTGTATTTTTTTCAACGCCGTGTCAAAAAACGTGTCTAGATAATTTCTACTCGTGATCGACAAGTAAAGCTGAAAATCAATCAAAATTTTTTATTCAATTTACAAAAGGTTTCTAAATTAAATTCTTAAAAAATTGTATTTACCTTAATTGTTTCAAAGGCAGCAAGTCGTTGACCTTCCTCATCGGAACCATGCGGTTTCGTGGAATAAAGATTGAAGAGTATAGGTAAATAATTTTTTGAAAACTTTGCCAGTGTTTCTACATCTTCCTGATTATTTTTTTCCACTGATCGCGAAATCAATCTTCGCAATGAGGCCATCACAGGAAGTCTGAGGTCTTTATCATTTCCTATCAATGTTCCAAGAGTTTTTGCAAAACTCGACTAAATTGGAAATATTTTTATTTATTTTTTTAATACCATTTTTAATAAAGTTATTTTTTATAACGAACCTCGAAACTATCTTTGATGTCGGGTGGATTGTTGCAGAAATTGGGCAACAAGGACCAAATTTGTGTCCTCATCAAATCGTAACTGTGCGCTCCAATTCCATCTTTACTTTCCTTCAAAGCCTTTGATTTTATTCTGTAATAATTGACCAATTATATAAAGTCGAATCAAAATGTAATATTCAAATTATGATATTAAGAAATCTATTACTTACTGGCAATGCATAGCCAGAGGCAGCAGAGCCTTAATAAAATAGGCTAAAGCGGCATTAGTTGTACAGTCTTTCAAAACGGGCAAAAGCCAGCTTCTGTTTAAATCCTGAAAAAAGCTAGGTTTATTAATAAAATGCTTAAACAAATTTTTTTAGTGAGGAAGCAACAAAAAATGATAATGGGTTACTCGAGGGTATATTTCAGACCGTAGGGAATTAATAAACAAATTACAAACCCGAAGAGGAATTGTATCTAGAACAATTTCTGGACCCATTGATTTAACAGCAGCACCGACAGCATATTCGATTTCACTGTTATAAGTAAATTTATGCGTATCTCGTAGATCCGCTAAAGCAGTCAACATTTTCACGAGTTCTTCTTTGCAGTGGAGTCCGATAATCTATTCGAAATTAGTTTATTAAAATTGAAATAGCTAAAACAGAAATCAGCAATTAAGTTAATTATTGATTTATTACCTGGAACAACAGGGCTAATAAATGAAGAACGTGGTGCCAGGCTCCACTGAATTGATACTTCATTCCTTCTTGGATTATTTGAATAGTTTTCGTCAAAGTCGTTTTATACCTGAAATAATAAGAATTAGATTTCGAATACAAATCTCATAAATCGTAAACAAAATACAACTTTTTTAAAATCACCTTCGAGCGATTTGTTCGTTTTGGCACATGAGACTAACACATTCCTGCAAAACATGTTTGATTGCATGCGATGCTCCAGTTAAAACGTCAGGCTTATCCGAAAGCCAAAGCTCCGTGCACTTTTCCATGAAACGAGGAGTATTCGCTGCACAGAGATCCAGTGAATGTCTAGAAAATAATTAAATTTAAATTTAAAAATTTTGGTTTAGCTCTGTAATAAATTAATAGTTCCTTTTAATGAATTGGTAATTAAAATTTGTACAGCTTGCTTACGAAGCGAGATTGCTGTAAGCTTCCTGCATGACTGTGAGCCAGGCGAGTGTCGGTTGTGTATCACTAGGAGCCGGTTGATAATCGTAAAGAGCGTTAATTATTTGAGCATTTAATTGCGATGGTAAAACGGCTTCACTTGGTTTTGAAACGAACAATCCATGGAAGGTCTGGAGACAACAGGATGTTACCAGCACGTTGTTTAATGTCATGATACTTAAAAGTCCTTCGCAAATGCTCTAAAAGATTTAAAATAATTAGGAATTCCTTTTGTTAAATTTGAAGAAAATTTTCAGTTGACTTGAGATATATTTATACCTTTACAGAGGACTTTGGAAGTAGATGGCAAATTTCTTTCAACAAAGTGAGAATGTGAAGAGTGTTGGTCATATGTCCAGGTTTTCCAGCAGATTCCAATTGAGATATGCAATGCTTAGCCACATGTGGAGCTGCTGGATGATACGATGGTGGATTTTCAATTTTCATTATATCGCTTCCTGTAATAAAAAGAGGAAAGAGTAAGAGTACTCTACTCCATAGAGTAAAGTTTAAAGAGTACTCTACTCCATAGAGTAAAGTTTAAAAATAAAATAAATAAAAAATAAAAACCTTTTAAAACGGCACAGGCGCCGTGTTGTGCTGCTTTTCTAACTTTAGGTTTCGCATGAATTGTAAATGCTAATAGTGCATCTAAAACTTGCACTGTTGAAGTGTCTGACCAAACTGCTGCTTCCTGCGCTCGTAGTATTATCGATATACACCCAATGCACTGAAAACAATGGTCAAGTTTTTAAAAAATGAAATTCTCGTCATATTTAATAATTTATTGTATAAATCAACTTACGTGGCGTTGAATAAGAAAATTTTCAGTAGTCGCGTACTTTGTCAGTACTTGCAAGAAAATCTGACTCGCTTGACTGAATTGTAATTTTAGTACGTTCTTCGGAACTGCTTTCAAAATCATGCCTAGCAGAGATAATATTGCAGCTAAAGATTCTTCAGATTCTGCTGTTTCTAAGGTTGTCATCTAGAAATATTAATTTTTATTTAAGAAAATTTGAATTACATTAATTTAACAAAAATCTTATTAGTTGTTTATTTAACTTTTATTAATTGAAAGGTTACTCACTAAGGCTGCGTAATATTCGGTAGATGATTCAGTACCATCGTTTTGTTTAATTACTTCGGTTACGGCAGCTAGTATAGCTAACATTTCTTTATGTATTATTGAATTGGACTGAAAGTGAGTCAAGAATCTGGAAGGAAATCAAGTGTAAAATTTAATACTGGGTTCTTAAGTTTACAGGCATTCCAAAAGAAAGAAACAAAATTAACTGGAATCACAAATTCAAAAGGATTTAGAAAAGGTTCTTGCCGACTGAATGAAATATTGGAACAGTTGCTATAATCGCTGGCGTATGTGTTGAAAGTTTTGAAGGTAGTGGAGGTTCCATCCACACTACTTTCATCATCGACTTCAATTCTTTCAGGAACTGACTGGGTGCCTTGGAGAGCATCGTGCTTTCGCAGAACATCAGTCGTGAGACCCGTCGATCCTGTGAGAAATTTGGTTTTTAATGAATATTCATGGATTCTTGCCAAGAAAATTTTTCTTTATTCCTCAGTAGTAATAAAAAATGGCCGGTCATGCGACCCCAACTACAAATTTTAAAAAATCTCCTAAATGCTAATTGAATCTTGTTTTAAAGAATTGCAGTTTACAGAAATCAGTTGAAAGTAGTTATGTATCAGTTTACAGAAGATAATAACTAATATTAGTGCACAAAAAGTATAGCTATAGCTTAATGCAAGTTCCATTAAACGTAAAAACAATATAAAATGCTTAGGGTACTGATCAAAATTCTAAAATTTCAAGTGTTTTATCTAAATAAAAAATTTGACATTTTTTCTGAAAATGAAATCCGAAAAAGAATAAAATAGAAAAGGTGAACAAAAAACTAAAATATTTAAATATATAAAAATAAATAAAGTTTTTCATTTGGTTCTAAACTCTAACCTATAAAAATAGATTAATTTAGAAGTTTAAAACTCGAAACGCAATAGAACCAGGTCTGTAAATGTATTATAATAAATTAAATTACGAACCCTAGATAATAAAAATACGTAAACAAATTTCAATTATAGTTAATTAATTCAATTACCTAGGTTTTCTTGAAAAAAGCACGTGCGCGCCTGGTTTCTATGTTTTTTTGTTTCAGGGTTGGAACTGGAACTCTGCCCTTTTTGCCACCGTTTCGCCTTTTTTCTACTACTTAAACGTGGCTTCACTTTTCCCATTTTGTTATTAAAATACGAATTTTATAAATAAATTTGTTTACAGTTCATACTGCAACTTCTTTTATACAAATCGGGAGTCGGAAACTCGAAGCTTTAATTAATCAATGTTAATCAATTAATCGGAAGTATGTGGCTCTATCTATCCACCATTTCATAATTTCCGGGGAGTCATGAAAAGATGTTGGTACAGTAGGACCTTCTACATATAAACTTCCACCATGTCATGTTCCCCTCATCTGCTGCCCCCACCTTGCGCAGATGGTGTCCCGCGTGTACACATAACCTATATTTAATATGTATATAAATACGTATATACAATATGTAAATAGTAGAACAATTGTGTAAAAAATGAGTGCAAATAACCAAAAAACACATAATTGGTTACCACTAGCT
>JBAGKK010339813.1:0-19299 GCA_037177015.1 Euceroptres primus
CAGGTATCACAGCGTTTTCTTGGCATCAGATAAGGCATGTAGATTCTCTTTTCCATGATTCTTTTTCAATATTCCCTATTGGAAAAATGTTCGTGTTTTTTTGGACAAAGAAAACGCGAAAATTTAAAAATCCCTGGCAGATTTTCTCCTCGAAAATAACACGAGGATTTTCTCAATAGAGTCTGTACATTTATTTGGTTTCGCGCTTTCTTGACATTGGCACTGCTACTACGTCACACAAGTGCCAGTAACTTCAAAACGTGAAAAGTACTAGTATTCCCTATATCTCCCTATATAACTGAAAGATAACTATCCAACACATGAAATACAGTGGATCAACCCGAAATCATTATCTGTCAGATAAACCGTCTAATAAATTTATTCTACCGGATAAGTATCTGACACTTTATATAGAGGTGGATCACCTGGCCCTAAGACATAATTGAAGTCTAGCTCCTTCTCAAAAATGAGACATTGAAACATGTCTTCTATTCGACTTGAGCATGTCTTGATCATAGTCGAAACCAAGTCGAAGAATTTTTATACGGGAGACATCGCCTATTGATAATTATATTTATTATAACTGCATGTAGCTAATTATCTTTAAAGCAATTATACTTCTAAAATAAATAGCACTTTTCGATCTTGTAGAAAAATTTCTCATTCACATTTTAATATTCGCGAAAAGAAGGCATAACTTCTGCCGTGAGAGGTCCGCACCTTACAGCTCCAAGATACAAGCAGCTGCAAGTCTTGCCCTCTTTCTCGCACCTATGCTTTTACTCTCATGTTCGTTCTCATGTTAATTTGCACATTTCTTATCTCGGATCTCGGATGAGATTTCCCTTTTCTCGGAAAAAATGCTTCTTTCCGGATCATCTGCAATCTCGAAGTTTCTTCCGAGTTTCACGCAAATCCAGAACTCTCATTTTTTAACCTGAATCCTTCGAGATTAAAAGCAATTGGAAATTAAGGCGATTCCACAATTTCTGAGATTTTTTGTGCACGGGCCCAACAGCCTTAAGTTGAATACCGAAACTCACCCAGAAAAAGAAAATAATTGAAACAATTTTCTGATTCGTTGAAATGAATTGAGACGCTTTCAAATGAATTGAGTCAACGCGAATTAAATGCGTTTGAATTCGTCAAGGTCAACTCGAAAAAAAGTATTTAAAAAAAGTAAAATTGAATTAAATTTTTTTTCCGAATAGCCCCCTACAGTGGGACTATTTGTGCATGATGGGGTTAAAAGGTACAACTCACTTATTTACGTATGTTTTTTAATATGATAATGAGAGTCAAAATAATAATCTCCTATCATATAAAATTCAGAAGAATTTCTACTTTTTTTGAGGTTGAGGGTGGAATTTTATGCGACTTCTGTATAAGCATTGAAAAATGTTTAAATATGTGGGTCCATTTTAAAAAAATTTGTTAAAAATTGGTTAAAAATTCCATAAATTTCTGCATAAATATCGATTGGACAAAATTTGTTATGAATACACTGCTTTACCGCTTTATTTACCCCCGGTATACGACTTCCAGGAATTCTCGCCGTTGGTGAGGGCTCCAAGAGGACGAGAAAGCTGAGCTAGGAGCTTGGCGGAGTTTCGCAAGTATCGTAGCCACAAAGCGGGCAGTACCCTAAGCGTATAATTTCGTCAGTTCCCTTCAGTTCGTTTTCAGTGTTGAGAGACCTTCAATTTTATTCAAAGGCCATTCAGGCCATCCCCGAAACCTGCACTAAACCGGGGGACCAGTGTTTTGTTTTTTCTGGGAAAAAGAGTTCAATTAGAATAATCCTCAGGTCTTCTACGCTATCTCTTTTCATTTTTCGAGTGAAATAGAATTTTCTGATTTTTTCAAATTAAAAATTCCAGATTTTGACATAAAAATTGATGGAAAAAATTTAGTGCAAATAATTTATTGGTAGTGGCATTCTGGGTGTCTTAAATGTACTTCGAAATAAATTTATGGTGAGGATGTGTCCACCTGTGGTGAACAGATTTTTAACTTTCCCGCAAAAGCTTCATTTTTGATTTTTTGAAGTTTTGTAAATGCTATAATTCTGTTAAACCGAATTCGATCAAAAATCGTTACAGATATAATTCGTAAAGTTTTTCGTCAACTACCAAGAACCGTGATTAAAATTTTTGGAACTTTGAAAAAGTGATACTGAAAAATTTGGAATTCTAGAGAGAACGAAAAATGTCCTTAAGATAATTTCAAGAGCTTTTTAACAATTGTCAAGAAGCTTTATTAAAATTCCTATATTTCTTAAAAAACAGTTTTTCAAAATGTTGAAAATGTTCTAACTTTTCGAACTTCAGACGAATTGAAAAATGTCATTAAGATAATTTATAAAGCTTGTTAAAAGTTACCAAGAACCTTTATTAAAATTTCTGTATTTTTTAAAAAACTTTATTTCAAAAATCTGAAGATGCTCTAACTTTTTGAATTATGGACAAATTGAAAAATGTTATTAAGATAATTTATAGAGCTCTTTGAGTACTATTAAGAATTGACATTAGAATTTTTTAATTTTTCCAAAAGTGTTTTTTACAAATTTTGAAAATTCTTCAACTTTCTGAATTTTTATCGAATATGGCTGTTTAACGAACTTAGCCTTGATCTTTTGGTTCTGAACAAGTGCACCAGTAGGCGATTCGATATGATAATTTTTTCGAAAGTCATCGTGGGTATACGAAAAGAAAAAAATGGATGGACCAACAGACAGACAACCTCACCAAAACCTGATTTTTAGATTCAGGGGTTCTCAGAACATGGAGATTTATCAAAAAACGTGAGAGGGGGGAAAGGTCAAATTGCTGACGAAACCATTACACTCTCATGTGATGAGAATGTAAAAAAACACTTCATTCAGGGGTTAACTTCAAATGGTCTTTACGAATTTTTTCAAGTAAAATATCAAAAACTACTTTTTCGGATGCGAGCGCCGCTCATGCAAAATGTAAAAAAGTGTGTGAAAAGAAAGAGAATAGTAGTTTCTGTTTCTTTCATGAGCGAAGCTCTCCTCCCAAAAAGTATTTTTTAAATCTTAAAGCTGAGCACAAAAATGGAGCCATTTTCTGCTGGAACTCTTCATGTCGATACAACTCCTCATTCTTACTCTACGCGTATATTGAAAAAAAAATGGGTTGTTGGTCCAACTACTTTAGTATCAAAAAATTATTTTTAGTTCATGTAACTGTTAAAATTGTTGTTGAAACAAATTGAATAGTTAGGCCGACTAATAAAATGGTTACATCAACTAATATAAAAAAGTTTGTAAGTACATATACTAAAGTAGTCCTCCCAGTTTTAATTTTTGTTTGATTGAAAAATGTTATGGAGATAATTTGTAGAGCTGTTTGAGGACTATCAAAAACTGAGTTTAAAACTTTATTTAAAAAATATTTCAAAATTTTATAAATGCTGCAACTTTTTTGAATTTTTGTCTTTCATTTAACTGACAATTAAAATCTTTTCAAATTAATTATAGGGAGAAATTAAAATTATACACAAATTTTACTTGGACAACCATTTTGTGCAATAATATATATTTTTTAAAAATTGTCCGCCAGTCTTTTTCACAATCAGTTTCATTATTTTTCCCCTAGTAACAAATTTGATATCATGTGAGGAGTATGTTAACACAACTTATTATATGGTACTGACTATTGGACAATTTAAAACCTTTTGTACAAATCAAGTGCAATAAGGGTGATATTTTTTTAAAATTATATATTCGTAGAGTCGAGTAATTTTTCAAACTTTTTAATTAATCATTTCTAGAAATTTTAAACTCTCTGCTAAACTCTGCTTTGATACAAGTACGAATTTTACACAAGTATTCTTGTGATTGCAGGTACCAGATTCCGTCCACTATCGCTCGATGTACCAAAACCCTTATTCCCCATAGCGGGCTTACCAATGATACAACATCATATTGAAGCTTGTGCTAAAGTATCAAGTTTGAATGAGGTTTTAATAATCGGTTCATACCCAGCTTCTGAATTGCATCACTTTGTTCAAGAAATGATGAGCATATACAAGTTGACAATCCGATATTTACAAGAATTCACTCCTTTGGGTACAGCAGGAGGGATGTACCATTTTAGAGATCAAATTATTTCTGGAAACACGAAGTACTTTTTTATAATGAACGGAGATGTCTGTGCAGACTTTCCTCTTCAAGAAATACTAGAGTTTCATAAAAACAAACATTCTCTGTTTACCATAATGGCTACTGAAGCAACTCGACAACAATCTTTAAATTATGGTTGCATGGTTTTGAGAAAAGGAGGAGAGGTTGCTCACTATGTTGAAAAACCATCCACTTTTGTTTCTTCTTTAATCAACTGTGGAATATATGTCACGTCCCCTGATGTCTTCCAAATAATGGCTGATGTTTTCTACACCAATCAGGACAAGGAAACTGTAGGGTATGTTTTTCAAGTTTATTTAAAAAAATGTAAATCGTTGTTAAAATCTAATGAATATTCGATTGTTATCTAAAGTACTTTCTGTGCTAATTGAAAAATATATTTTAGTGGACAGATAAATGGTAGTGACAAAGATTCTGCACACATCTCTTTGGAACAAGACGTGTTGTCAAAATTGGCTGGAACTGGTAAAATGCATGCTCTTCCGGTTGCAAACTGGTGGTCTCAGTTGAAAACAGCGGGAGCAGCTATTTATGCGAATCGGCATTATCTTGCTTTATATCGATCAAAGAAGCCAGAACGACTGGTCTTGCCAGAAAGTTATAATGACCGAATTATTTGTGACGTTTATATTCATCCCACTGCATCAGTAGATTCGACATGCGTGGTATGAAATAATTCATTATTACCATCTTAATGTATGAAAATTATTTTTTTTTTAAATCATTTTTATCTAGAAACGAGTATGGATTCCATAGCTATATATTAAAGATTTATTAAATTTTAAATCATTTCTTTATCAAACAAAAAGTTTCATCTATTGACGTTGTAACGATTATTTGAAAACCTCTCCAAAGATGTGAGATGACCGAGAATGCAAATAATAGGCATGCAAGTTGGCTTTAAAAAGATGACTAGTCACGATCGACAAGCCAATTATTTTTTATATTCAAAAGTACCTTTGAAAAGTTGATATTATTTAATATTATTAATAAATATTTCGTTAATATATATATATATATATATATTTATTTATTTATTAATTTGTTTTGGCATATGCCTGTAAAAATGAGGTGTCGGTAGGTACATGCTTCATAATGTTGATCTTATGTAAAATCCTAAAGTAACATTGTGTATTTTCGTAAAAGAGAAATTTTGCATTTTGCTCTTTATTATCAATCTATATAATTACGCTAAACGGATTTTGCTTATATCTCTCGCAGGAACTGATACAATTTCACTACATCCTCTGTCGTGTACGCATTTAGAGTTCTTAATACTATCTCTAGAGAGGTTAAACTTTTATTTTCTAATGAAAATATTGAGCTTCTTACTTCGTGGTATGTGGGACACTCATTCAATAGGTGGTGCAGGTTTTCTGGTTCAGGTTGATTACAAAATCGACAGTATTCTTCTGTATCTAATCTAATTCGCTCGCCATCAACTGTAATACTCGCAAACCTGGTAGTCATGAGACGACATTGTGCCGTTATTTTTAATTTATTCATGGGTAGTTCGAAACTCAAGTATGGTTGTTGCCCTTTAACTAGTTTCAAATGCGGGTATACCTCAAGACTGCTCGACTGATCTACCCTCTTTCTATCCACGTCCTTGAATTTATAAATATACCCTTCAATAATTCTTTGTTTCGCGGCAGTCAAGGAGTCCTGAGACATCAACGCATCCATCCACCCTTCATGAATTTCATTTACAACTTGCTGGAATTGCATAAACCAGTTATATTTACTCTTTATTGATTTTCGTTTCGCTAACATAATTAACCTATTTAAACAAATTTTAGGCAACCTACAATGATCCATGCTGTATAATTTCTCCAGCCATTTTTATCTCCTTAATGTCTCACTGCATAAAGGAGGATCTCCTATCTCTGTTCTTATCGCGTAGCTTGGACAGAACTTTGGCAGGCCCAAAACCCTTTTGTAGAACATGGTCTGAACAGTATCTATCTGATCTAAATGCCTCATTTCCCAGATTTCTATACCGTAGAACAGGACACTTGTAACTAATGTACGAAATAGAGTTTCTTTCGTTTCCCAGGAATCTAATTTGGTGCTCCATAGAATTTTTAATACCGAATCTGTCGCAACATTGACCGAGGATTTTGCTATTTCCACTGTTTTAGAAGGGAGACCCGAACTCGAGAAAGTCTCGCCCAGATAACAGAATTCCCTCACCTCCTCTATAGGATTTTCACCGTAGAGAAAGGTGCTGTTTTCCTCCTTAAGCCTTCCCTTGTGAAAAATTACTATCTTAATTTTTTGTCCATTTATTTTAAGTCCGTTAATTTCACAATAGTTCATTAAGCATTTGATTTTCTTTCGCATATCGACTGGAGAGTCTGAAAACATAACTAAGTCGTCCGCGTAAGCAATAGTCAGAAGGTCGTGTCCAGAATCAATCGAAATACCTTCGAATCCATTTTCCCTGAAATATTCTTCAAAGTCGTGGAGGAATAAAGCAAAGAAAGGAGGACTCAGGATTTCTCTCTGTAGTACCCCCTCTGTCACATCCACTGAGTCCGACAGGCCCTCTGGCGTACGAACCCTTACACTCGCTCTCTCATAAAGGCTCCTAAAATTTTTTATAAATTTAGAGCTAATTCCAATTTTGAATAATTTATTCCATAACAATGAATGACTAACAGAAGGGAAAGCCCTGACAAAGTCAATAAACAAAGTATAAACCGTTCTTAGGACGACTTAAATGAATCTGTATAATAGAGTTCAGTATAAAAATGTTATCTATACACCCTCTTCCCTTCCTAAAACCGGATTGAAACTCTGGTAATAGACCTGTTGTATCAGCCCAATCTATAAGATGTTCATGTAAGGTCTGTGTAAATATTTTGGTTATGCTGTTTACCAGAGATATAGGTCTATAATTCGCTGGGACATTCCGGTCTCCCTTCTTATGCAGCATTGACATATAAGTGCTTGCCCAAACCAGAGGAACTGTGCTCACATCCATAATTTTATTAAACGTACATTCAATGTACATAAGCCATTTCTCAGGTAGTTCGTGCGTGGTCTAAATTTATTGACTGTTAACCAAAAAGTTTTGGTATTACGACATGACCGAATTGAACTGGTGATTGATTCTTCACATGACTTGCGTTTTTCTTCCAATAGTTTTACATAATTTTTTTTGCCTCTTTATATTTTTTAAAATCTACCTCAATTTTGAATTTAGTCTTAACACATTTCCTTAGGTACCTCCTTACACAACGTTTACTACCTGCGCAGTCCCCGTCAAACCAGGGGTTTCGGTATGTTAGATTTTTCGGCCTATGACATTTTCCCCTCATATTGACATTTCTAGCTTCTATTCTAATGGATTCTACAATCAATGGATTTTCTAATGTTTTTTCTCTGATCATCTCAAATGAAACACTTGTCTTTAGAACTATCGGCATATGATCCGAGCGTGTAATGATATTAATTACCTCAAAATCTTTAACAAGTCCCAGGAAGTGCCAGTGGCAGGCTTCAATATCAATTACACTGAATCCGCGGGGTGCATGAGAAGTATAGCTACCCGGAAAATCTCCGGGAAATCTTCCATTTAGGATGATCAGATTATTACTATCATAGAACTCTACCAACTTTCTACCACGAGTGTCCACTTTTTTATCCAGTGACTTTCTTATACACAGAGCATGGTTACCCTGCGCTAAAATTTCTTCTTTCAAGCCGATGCCTTCATCCACTCGAGAATTAAAATCTCTACCTACAAATACTGGTAGCTGTGGATATCGCTCGAAGGCCTTAGCTAGAGATAAATTTAATGACTGCAATGAACCATCAATATCATTAGTTGGACAGTAATAGACTACAGCTACAATAAATTGGAAATCTGCGTTGGAAATTTTTAGAATTAATGTCTCTGATTCATTTTCTAGAATTTCGTGCTCATATAAGCCTCTTTTACACGCGACTATGAGACCTCCCCTTGCTCTGCCCTTATTTTTTTCTTATAGCGCAAGAGACAACTAAATTATGCTTATCCAACCAGGGTGGTGAAGAAGTTGGGACCTTTGAAGTCCAAGTCTCCATGAAGCAAAGAATATCCGTTTCTAGTACATGTTGCGTAAGATCTGAAGAGTTTCTGAAGCCATGTACATTCCAAAAAATTATACGCAGATGAGGGTCCTCTTGATTATTTGTCTTCCTAGTTTCTTCCTCAACATCCTGAGATAGTTTCCAATCCGTCTTGCTTTTTTTTTGTTGCAAATTTCTCTACTTTCTGCTACTTTTGTTTAATGATTTTCTGCCTCGTTATTCTGGGCGTGAGCTGCAAATACGAGTCAATTGAGTCATCTGACTTTGAGCTCGCAGAATCTGAGCGGAGCCGTCCAGGACCCCTTCTATTTTGATTCTTAATAACAGTGTCTTTAGCATTAACAAAGTTGTTTGTCGTGTCATAATGGTGGGATGTGGCCCCTTTCTGTTGTAAGTCCTGCTGGATGATAACTTGTACTTCTTCCGATGTTATTTCTGAGTCTCTTCTAAACAATTTGAGTCCCTTCAGTGTACATTCCTCACCTTTGCTTTCCTTTCTTCTGGTGATGCATCATTTGCTATGGCCAATTTCAATTTCGCAAAATTAGTCACTTTGTCGAAAAATGGTTGTTTCCATCGTGCGGCAATCAACTTAATAAGGATTAGTCTATTCCTAGATGCAGAAAAATGACCCACCCGGTGTACAGAAGCAATCACGTGTTCTTTGCTGTCAACACCAGCTGTGTTTATTATCTCCAAGACCTTCCCAAGTAATTGATTTTTCGTTTCTTCCTTATCAGAAACCTTGAATAACATTAAATTGCAGGACCTCACCGATCATTCCATAGTTTCGATTTTCTTATTCGTCATTTTTAACTTTTCCTTAATTTCATCGAGTTTCTTTTTACCATGGGATTGATGTCTCGAATCTCCAGAAGAAGTGTATGATCATCGGCCATTTTTCAGTCCCAGTTATTGGGTCAGAGAAAGATTTATCTACAAATATTGTCACTTCCTCTCACCATAAAGTTCTCTATGCACTACAAGCGTAAAAGGCATCTGAGCACAAGAAAAAGAAACAAAAAAAAGCACACTTCCCGAGCCAAATTCTCGAAATCTCGGTATAAGCATGGGAGCGATCACAAACACGTCTTCTCGGCTCGGCTGCCCACACGACACTCCTATTTCGTTAATATAAGAATATTTTACAAATGAAACAGTTAGATTTTTTCGATTATATACGTATATATAATATCCATGTCATTTATGTCAGAATTGATTGATGTAGCTATTTATGTTAAAAAAAACAAAGAGGTTATTGACACCCCTTCTTTTGCCTTGTCAAGATTTATTTGGCAAACTTTTCTTAAAACTTTTCTAAAGTACTTTTTAAATAAATTAAGAACTAGCTTTCCATACGCGACTGATCTCACTTAGAGGCAAAAAAAACTTTTTTGTTCAACCCTTTGATAAGCGCTACATGTCATGCCTGAGAAATGGGCGCGAAGTTGTGACCGGTGACGTAGCTGGCGGAAAAGTGTCACTTTCCGCCCGCTTCACAGACATGAAGTGTGGCACTTATATTGTGCAGGTTGAACCAATAATATCATGTGTATAACGATTGGACAATTGACAATCCCCACGAGGGTGGAGTTTCCCTCCTTGGTATACAATATACTATTTATCACTCACCCCAAATTTCTTTCCTGTGAAGAGAAAATATTTGTTTATTTGAAAGGGGCCCACATCGACGGTCGAAAAAGTTGGGGGCCTCTTTCAGATATTCGTGGTCAAGTGAAAAAATATTTGCTGGTCAGTGATGAATAAACAATTTTCTTTTTAGTACATTACTTGACGCAGCTTGCAACAATCGAAATATTTTTTAAAAATAATTATAGTAATAAAGCAGGTTTTTGTAGTCTAAATTTTTCATATCTTCATATTGGATATTAGAAAATGACAAAAAAATGTGCCATGTTTTTCTGATTATAACTTTAATAAAGGGTTTGTATTTTTAGTTGGGACCTAATGTCAGTATAGGCCCAAAAGCCTTTATTGGACCCGGCGTGAGAATACGTGAGTCAATAGTTATGGGCAACGCTCAGATTCAGGCTCATTCTGTTGTTTTACACAGCATCATTGGAAAAAACAGTTTTGTGGGACAATGGGCCCGAGTAGAAGGCACTCCTTGTGATCCAAATCCAAATAAACCCTTTGCTAAAATGGAGAATCCACCCTTATTTAACGTCAACGGCAAGCTGAACCCGGCAATCACAATTCTCAGTAAGCTAATAATTTATATTTCATTTGAGCATGTCGCACTTTGAACCAATAATCTACAAAGCATTCCGTTGTGTTTTAGGTACCAGCGTGAGTTTAGCTTCGGAAAAAATCCTCTTAAACTCGATTGTTCTTCCACACAAGCAACTCACAAGGAATTTCAAGAATGAAATTATTCTTTAAATCGCCACAATCTACAGAAAATGCTCGTAAACGTAACACGTGTTGTGAAAAACGAGAAATAGGTACAGGGTATTTTCTCTCTCTCTCTCTCTCTCTCTCTCTCTCTCTCTCTCTCTCTCTGTGTGTGTGTGTGTGTGTGTGTGTATGTGTGATCGTCCGCGAAGAAAGGGACCTAACGCCCAAAAAATCAATTTTTAGTTTTTTTTACAAAAATCAATAGTTTTTGAGTTACTTTTTCATAATAAAAAAATTATTCTTTTTTCATCAAAATTCCAATCGTTATTAACCCTCCGTTAGACGCAACCCTAAAACTTCCTAGTTTAGATGCAATGTGCCTGACAGGCCACCTGTATTCACTCGAGAAGCATATCAGAAATAATTGTTATAGAAAGTTATCTTAAGGTTTTTGGGGTCGCTGATTACGACTCTGATCTTAAAATTGCAAAATTCAAAATGGTGGATCCAATATGGCGACTATTGAAAGGCAGAATCGCAGAATTAGCGATTTTTTTCAACTCGTCTGAAACTTGATGTACGGAGGTTTTCAGGGTCGCTGAGTACGATTCTGATGTTAAAATTGCAAAACTTAAAATGGTGGATCCAATATGACGACTATTGAAAGGCAGAATCACCGAATTTGCGGTTTTTTTTAATTGCACAAAATATAGGGGTTTTTGACGTTAAAAAGTTTTTAATCCACGAGTATTTAGACTTGGTCTTTATTCATAAACCAGAACAACTCCTCGACCAATAAAACTTGTTTTCGAAACGGAAGGAGCGGCTCAAATATTTATCCGCAAATTTCTTGCTGTCAAAAAAGTTCCCGAAACCGGTATCAAGCTGAAACACCTATGGATTGCACCAGGCAGGACAAAACTTCAGATGCAGGAAATAGAGGATGTGAAAAAAGAGTTGGTATCTCGTCGGCTGCAGGGAGAAACGAACTTGACAATGATATTTCGACAAGAATTTCCAACAATAGTGAATGCAAGGAAGAGTATAACCTCAACTAGCCCAGCTGTGAATGTCAACAAACACTCAATGCATGCGTAAGTACTCCCACATGTAGGCCTGTTTTCGATTTATTATCAGAATGTCAGGGGTGTTTGTACTAAATTGCACTTATTGCAATAGTCAGTCCCGTCATGCTCATATGATATATTAATACTTTCCGAAACTTGGCTTAAGAATAAAATAAATTCTACTGAACTTGGCATGACTGACTATGATATTTTTCGAGATGATCGTAGTGTCGAAACTAGCGGCGAAATATGGCTTACGTAGTGTGAGACTTTCTACTAATAAGAGCACGGTTGAGCATGTGTTTGTTAAATTATCAGTAGGCACCTGTTCTTTTATCGTGGGGGTTTTTTACATCCCACCAAATTCTAGCTTAGCAAAATATATTGACATGTGTGCAATAATTGAAGAAGTGGCTTGTTCCTTCCCAGATACGAAAATTTATATATTTGGAGATTTTAATTTACCGCAAGCTAAATGAAATAATGACATCAAAAAGGGGCCTATTTGTGTACCTAGTGAAGGGTCACTTCGAACGCATAGCGAAATAATTAATATCATAGAATGAATATGGATCATTGTTAGATCTAGTTTTCTCATACTCTGGTGAAACAACAGTAACTGTAGCGGTTGACCCTTTACTATCGGTAGACAAATACCACCCACCTCTCACATGCGATTTAAGTTTTTCAGAGCCTGGTCATAATTCAAGATTGTACAATGACAATTTAGTAAGATTAGACTTTAATAGAGCTAATATTGGCGGAATTTGTAACTACCTCAGTAATATTGACTGGCACTATCTGCTCTCGGACTTGGAAATTAACAGTGCGGTCGATGTACTTTATACGCATCTGTTATTATCATTTGAATATTATGTTCCTTTGCAGAAAATTAAAGTATCCACTTACCCTCCGTGGTTCAACTGTGAACTGAAAAATTTAGTCCGAGCGCATATTAACTATAAGCAAACTCGATTAACAGCGGACTACATCAAATTCTCTAGATTGAGAACCCAATGCAAAACACTTTCGGATAATTGTTATAAAAAATATATCATGGACACCGAAAACTCGATCATCTCAAATCCAAAAAAGGTCTGGTTCTATGCTAACTCACTAAGTGATTGTAATAAAATACCGGAACAATTGTTTTAGGAGATAAACATGTATCTACCAGTGCGGTAATTGCTGATACTTTTGCTTTTATTTTAAATCGGTCTATGCGCCATCACAATATCGTGACATACAATTTAATTTAACAGATTCCATTGATCTTCCTTATGTGCATATAGAAAGGGAACAAACTTTTCCGCAAGTTTATGTCTCTTGACGTAAATAAGGGAGCAGGTGGTGATGGGGTGCCACCCGTCTTCTTAAAATCGTGCTGTGAGTTTTTAATTGAATCTTTGTACATAATTTTTAATAAATCTTTAGTTGAGGGGATCTTTTCACATGAATGGAAAAAAGGAATAATAATACCGGCTTATAAAAGTGGTAATCGTAACGATATAACAAACTACCGACCAATAACTATTCTCAATTCCATTGATAAAGTTTTCGAAAGTATCATCTGTGATAAACTCTACGTTGCATCAAATAACATTATTATTGACGAGCAGCACGGTTTTAGGAGGGAGAGATCTACTACCACAAACTTATGCCTCTTTACACATTTTCTTAGCAAAAATCTTGAGGAGGGCGTACAGGTTGATGCGATCTATACTGATTTCTCTAAAGCCTTTGACAAGGTTGACCATTTTACTATAGTGGCCCTGGGTTTGTCTGAAATGCTACTCTCCTGGATAGCAAGTTATCTTAGCTATAGACCGCACTCGGTTCGTATTGATAAGCAGTACTTGGAGATTTTCACAGCTAAATCGGGAATACCGCAGGGCTCGAACCTAGGCCCCCTCATGTTCCCCCTGTATGTTAACGATGTTTATACCGTATTTAGATTTTGTATGTTTCTTTTATTTGCTGACGATCTTAAACTTTTTAAAGCTATTCGATCCCTTCCAGACGTTCTCGAAATTCAGAGTGATATTGCTAGGCTACAAGAATGGTGTTTGCTAAACGGAATGTTGCTAAATGTTACAAAATGCCTAGTAATATCATTCTCACGGAAAAAAATAATAGCAAAACATAATTATTTTCTTAATGGGGATGCATTGTAGAGGGTGACAGGGGTTCGGGATCTGGGGCTCTTTCTCGACGAGTCATTAATGCTTAACGATCAGGTCTCGGAGGCGGCAAAGAAGGCACTCAGATCCTTGGGCTTTGTCATGAGAAATGCTTCAAATTTCAAAAACTCGTTAACCCTTAAAACTTTGTATTTTACTTTAGTCAGACCACATCTAGAATACGCCTCAGTCATTTGGTCACCCCAGTATTTTATCCACAGAATTCGACTTGCGCGAATACAAAATAGATTCTTACGTTTTGCAGCTAGGAAACTGGGGATACCGATGCTCAGGTGTGATCATGATTATAGTGGAATCAGGGCATTGCTTAATATCCAAAAAATTAATTCGAGATTTGTATTTGCTGATTTGAGCTTTTTATGTAACATTTTAAATAATCTAATTGACTGCCCGCAAATCCTAACCGAAATAAACTTGTACGCACCTTCGAAATCATTAAGAAGTAACATTCTGTTCAAAATTAATTACCATCGAACAAACTCTGTCGTCAGTAGAATTTGTAATGAGGCTAACTTATATGGATCTGATATTGATTTCTTCGACCGATCAGCAACGCACTTCAGAACTAAGCTCTATAGAACTATTAACAACCTGGCCTAAGTTGTTCACATTAGTTTTAGTTTTAAGATTTAATACACACTGAATAAAATAAATAGATCACTGTACAAAGAGCTTTCCCGTTTATATTGAAATAAATAAATAGTGATGAGAATGTAAAAATCAAGCCTTTTTCTAGATTACTTTAAAAAAACAAATCCTGCATCTTGAGAAAACTCAAAAATGTTTTTTAAAATGAAAAAATCAAGGTGAAATAATTTTTTATCTTAAAATGATTATTCTTATTGTAAACATCGTTAAAGGACCTTTCCAAAAAAGAACCTTTCCCCAAAAAAGTAAAATTGGACAACTGTATCAAGAGGCATTATTTCTCAACTACCTCAACTTTTTAAGTCATGTCTTTCGATCGACTCCAAATTTTCAGAATTTGTTAGCCTGTATGACAGTAGTTTAACCCCCAATTTGTAGACTTCTAATGTCATCCCTTTTAAAACTACAGGGGGTTGAATTTTCATCCCTAACGCTCGTGCCGGTATATTCAAACGGCTATAACTTTTTTTTTACAAATGCTATTTGAAATTTTAAAAGTGATTTTAAAAGGGTTCTTTATAGGCCCTTTTAACTTATCAAATTCATTTTTTAAAGTGTTTAATTTTTATAAACAAATGGCGAAGTAAAATGTTTATTTAACTTTTCTTGTCACTTGGACACATTCGATTTTTTAAAACTAAGATAGAAAGAAAGCTTGGGGTTTTACAACAAAAACTTATAAGGGCAAGATGCAAGCCCTAATAGTGTCCGAGATATACGGCTTGGTCCGAACGATGCTCTCACTCGCGCGATCCTAACGCCTGTACCGGTATATTCGAAAGGCCATAAATTTTTTTTTACAAATCCTATTTAAATTTTTAAAGTGACTTTGAAAGGGCTTTCAACCTATCAAATACATTTTTTAAAGGGTTTAATTTTTGTAAATAATTGGCGACGAGAAATGTTTATTTAACTTTTTTTGCCACTCGGACTCATTCGATTTTTTTTAAACTAAGATAGAAAGAAAGCTTAGTTTTTACAACAAAAACCTATAACGGCAAGATAAAAGCCCTAATAGTGTCCAAGAAACACACCTCGGTTCGAGCGAAGCTCTCGAACTAGCGCGTGGTCGAGAGTTTCGTTTGAACCGAGCCGTATATCTCGGATACTATTGCAGCTTCCATCTTTCAGTTATAGAATTTCGTTGTAAAAAAACCAAGCTTTCTTTTTAAATTAGTTTAAAAAGAATCGAAGAGGTTCGAGTGACAAAAAAAGTTAAATTAACAATTCATTTCGCACTTTGTTTATAAAAATTAAAACTTAAAAAAATAGATTTTATAGATTGAAAGGGTATAAAAAGACCTTTCCAACTCACTTAGTGTTACGTTCGAACTATTTTATAAATTCCTTTTTCAATTAACATAGTGCCCTTGTCATAAGAAACCTGAGATATTGACCCAGTGAACTACAGTTGTATCGGCTGTAGCGCCTCCATGCAATCGCGATGCATTCCATAGTTATCTGTTTGCAACGATTTCTAAGAATTATATATAAAATAATAATTAATTTTAAAAACGAACAACGCGATCTAAGGATTTAGCAAGGACCAAAAGTCATAAGCAAAATCTTTCCGAAAATCCATCCAAACTAATTATTTTTTAAAAGGGAAAATAATAAATTCACTAACTTTATTTGATTTATAAATTCACTTCTAAAGAGTTTGCTTGGAAGGCATATCGCAATGTGCATGTGGATATATTATACACGCACATTGCATGTGTACGGCTACACATGTAAACAGGGATCAAGAGTTCGGTTCCCCTACCATCCACACGAATATTGTTTCCTACCACTAAGCAATAAGATTACCTCCTACCACTTCTCTGACCAGTACCCCCCCTACACAATATAATTCTGTTTCTTCTAAATCAGGAAACCCAATAAGAATTCAGAACATTCTCTACTCCTAAAATCGCGCATCTTTAACATTCCCTACTCCTAAAATTGCGCATCTTTAATTACCAATCAATAAACAGATCAGTCTCTTTCTTCCAAGTAAACCATGGCCCCTGCCACTGAAATTTTTCCACTCAAGTAAAACGTCATACTTCCCAATCCAATAAGAAATTATTCTTCTCCTACTCTTAAACGACCGTATCCCTTCCACATTTATTAGAAGCCAAGGAAACAATAGGAAATTCCCTACTCTTATTATTTCTATTCCCACTAGCTATCCCCCACTAATTATTGCCACCACTTATTTCCCACTCCTACGGACCCCAAATTTCGGCTATAAAAACCCGTGCATCTCCAGCAGAAGCATCTCCGTTTTGTACTGATTCAAGTAAAACTCGTCTAAGCTCATAGAACACGGGAATCCCGTCATTTTTACCGTCACCCAGTTGCTCTTCCCTCGAAAAACGGTGTATTAAAAGCGTCTTTGCCGAGTCAGAGTTATCACACGAGAAACCATAAGTTAAGTAAAATCGTCACAAAATCTGGTAAAATAACGTAGGTGTAGAGTCCATAATAAAGGTAAATTGACGTAATTACGTCTTTTCAAACCAAGGGTTTAAAACCTTTTGCCCTAGTAATCTAGCCCTTGTACTTTGAAAACAAAGACAATTCGAGAACTGTGCCACCGGTAACTGAGCGTTTTGCTACTTTCATTTCAGTGTGAACCGAACCTCGAACGAACTACACGCACGTGTAAATTATACTTTAATTTTAAGTTATATTCAGAATATATTTGTTACTTGATATATATGTGTGCAACTCTACCAAACTTTCCTTTCCTAACCCTACTTTTGAAAATAGCGTCATAATAGATCCTGTAGATCTGATGAAACAACGTCCTGACATAAATAATTAATAACAAGCCTTACCAACTTGTATTCGGAAAAGCAACATCTCCGAAGTTTAATAAAATATCTCATCCACGCGTCACGATTTCGTTGAATAGGCGGAAGGCTGCGTTCAACGAGTGCCACGCTCAGTGACACTCATCGCGCTTTCGACTTCACCATTTCTTTGAAACAAGTCTATTCCAAAATACCCTCAATATTCTGACTAGGAAACGTGACAAGTAGGATTTTTTTGTGGCAGCGGTGGGATTGTTTCTAATTTTGACATTATTTTTTAAAAAGTTCTATCAGGCTCTTAACTCTAACGAGACCAATCATAAAAATGTTCTGATCACTCTATCTTGTATTTGATATTATATTTGGATTAATTTTGTAATTGTTAGAGAATTCTACGCCGTTTGTCGCCTGTTCAAAATTTACGACGTATGACGCTAAAAGCGAAATTTTCTAAAAATCTCAACAAAATAAATTAAATTTTACTCACTGTATTCATCTGTGGGTATTTCAAGACATACGTTCCGTTGGTGCCCTAGGAGGTTTTGATCTAAACGGAGTACATAAGTCACCTTACTTAAGATTGACAGTGGTGCTCGTAAGTGCTACTGATTGGTAGACAGTGGTGCTCTTAGCTGCTACTGTTCAACAGACAGTGGTGCTCGTAAGTGCTACTGATCGATAGACTGTGGTGCTCGTAGCTGCTACTGATCAACAGACAGTGGTGCTCGTAAGTGTTACTGATCAACAGATAGTGGTGCTCGTAGCTGCTACTGATCAGTCTCATAACTAAGGTGCAGTACTTTTGTTGTTGGTCCGAATCTCTGGGGAGCCAACGAATGTAGAGTATTTTGTTATATTCGGGGAGGAGGTTCTGATGAAGTTAAATAAGTTAAACAAGCCTACAGCGTGCTATTTGTTTTAACAGGTTTCAGTTGAGTCGGAAAGACTTAATGCTTGGTTAAAGTTGAACCACAGCCTAAATCGTGCTCTCCGGTTCGACGGATTTACCAATTGAGTCCAGACAGCTTAATGACTGAGTATCGGACATTGCCTTGAATATTACTAAGAATTAGACTGGATCGTTTTAGTTCTATTTCTATTAGACTCTATTCCAGTTCTGACGAAGTTGAAAAAATGAGCCTAAAGCGTGCTATTTGATTTAACAAGTATCAGTTGAGTTGGAAAGACCTAATGATTGCTTGAAGTTGAACCATAGCCTAAATCGTGCTCTTCGGTTCGACAGATTTACCAATTGAGCCCGGACAGCTTATTGACTGAGTATCAGATGCTGCCTTGAATATTACTAAGAATTAGACTGGATCATTTTAGTTCTATTTCTATTAGACTCCATTTCATTTCTGACGAAGTTAAACAAATGAGCCTAAAGCGTGCTATTTGATATAATAGGTTTCAGTTAAATTAGAAAGACTTAATGATTGGTTGAAATGGAATCACAGCCTAAATTGTGTTCTTCGGTTCGACGGATTTACCTATTGAGTCTAGAAATCTAGACGATATCGTCTAGGAATACTTCATCTAGAATTAACCCCTTGCTAGATTATAACTAGATGATTGCTAAACTCAAAAGGGTCTCAAACAGAACAGCTTTATCAGGGTGATTTATGACAGTCAGACCTTTCGTTTCGATGAAGGATCGGAGCGGCATAAATCATAAAACCCTAAGAGGCCTAATCTTATTATCCCCTTTTACAATTCGCAAATTATTTATATTATTTATTTACATAAAAATTATACTTAACTTTTACGTCTTCACCTCTTTATATTTCTTCCCTATTATTTATATATTTATACAGTACATCCCTTTGATGAAAATTGAGGCCTTGGATGGAAGAAGGGCACATAAGCCAAAGTAGCGTTTCGAGAAAATTAAGGAGAAAGTTCTTGTTTTAGTATAAGTACGTGAAAACTTGTACAATATATAAACTGTATTTTGCAATAGGCATAGTAACTTATCCTTT